>JARBEQ010247105.1:0-11457 GCA_030265355.1 Tritonia tetraquetra | reverse complement strand
TATCCATTTTGTATATATTATATATATTATGTATATTTTTATGCAAATAAATTAATTTGAATTGAAATTGAATTGAATTGACAAGAAAAGTGAAAAGAGAAGAACATTTTCAAAATTGACTTTATTCATTTGAATTTCAATGTTCTCACAATGATACATAAACAATAGCTTTGCTAAAATACACGGTAGAAATGATTACAAGTGTTTTATATAAAAATGATGACGTAAAAGAGGCATATTATTATCTTTAAGCAAACATTAAAAATCATAAAAGTCATTCATACATTTCAAAAATTTTACATAAATTTTACAACTCCTGAAAGGAGGGCTATTTTTTCTTATTTTTATTTTTACGGTAAAATTCTGATCACACCTTTTGATTTGTCAAAACAAAGGGATCGAAAATAAACAAATTACGCAGCCTGAAATCTTACCTGTTTCACAACCAGTCTGGATATTTGAGACTCCAAGTTGTAATTAAATCAATACAAGTTGATAAAAATGCAAAATAACATCAGGCTTTCTTTGATTTTTCAGTTTAATCAAAATTACAATCTGTGCTATATTGGAGCCAATATCAAAAAAGTTTTGAAAACTCAAATAGCAAATTTCATAATGTAGTGCATCATATCGTTATATAACAATAACAATGCTTTTTTTCATCATAAACTTCCAACTGTAACAAAAGAATTTATGATCTTTTCAACTAAGTAAGATCATTATATGACTTGATATTTCATATTTGATACTTTGGAGCAGAGCTTTGAAAACTCTGAAAAGTTCAGAGAAAAAAATTCTCCATAGGCAGGATTCCAATCCAACCTCTGCACTTAGAAGTAGAAGTAAGAGACTTAACTACTTATATTTTTTCCCTGAAGATTAGCCATGAAATCTACGAGTACTCATGTTTTTCTCAAAAAAACCAATATATATAAAAGTAAAAGGCCCAAAAAAATATTCAAAAATCATAACATTCTTTGCTGAATCCACAACGGTCCTGAGAGCAAACATTGGCATGACGCAGACATCTGACCGCATCATGCCAATGAAAAATAACAAATACTCACGATATGATTACATCTATGCTTCGACAAAACACATTTGAAAAATATACATTTTCATTGAATATACAACAAACGTTTTGTTGGGTGATAACAAACTGACCAAAAACATTTTTCAAATTCAACCAGTCCAAAATGAGTGTGATCACACACTATGTTCTTACTCTCTAGCACTTGGTGGATTGGTCAAAACAGATAATCTAACAAAAAAGATTATACAATTTCATTGAGAAAATTCTTAACTTACACATCTAAGTTCTCTCAAAAATAAAAAAAAACCTAAGAAATTTCCTGAAATCACATGCAACCTGGAATTTGAAAAAACATTATATATATAATGGAGATAATCCTGATCAAATTTTAGGTCTGTATGTGATCAACAAGATGATTATAGGTATTATTAGATGCTATAATTCACATGTTAAATTTGGTATCATTTTCATTAACAGCGATACAAATACCTCAATGCTGTACCAGGGTTCATACAGGGTAGAAGATACAGGTGTCCTGCCCATCGTGTATGGGCCAAACACAACTAAAAACGCAGATGATACCTTAGTGCGTCGATATTCCTGTATCATTATCTTGAGCATTTAACCGACCAATAACATTATTTATCAGTAAAGACTAATCAATGAATAAATGTTCCCCTTGTGATGACCCCTCAACTAATATAACGACAATTCTTATCATAATCATAATGAAAGCTAGTAAAATTCTTTGAATCGATAAACTTAAGTCAGGCAATGAAAAAATCAACCATGGAGAAGGGACGGAACAAATAGAAAGAGAAGAGAATACAATGAGTGACGCAGTGAAAATTGTTGAAGTTTGAATTTTAAAATAAAATATTGAAAAAGAAGAAAAATCACGATAGCGGTGAATATGAGTTAATGAGCCCAAATATAAACAAGAAAATAATGTAAGACATCAAGCGATGATGGATTATCAGATCATTTTTCAATTCTAAAAACAGTTCTAAAGTTTGAATTTTTGTGCCCTTTTCGACACATTAGGTCATAACAGAGGCTGTTCTAAAAGAAATGAGGATTTCACATGAATCTCCAGGGCAGAACCATAAAAACTCTGCAAAGACCTTACGAAAAAAGAACACACTATGGCGGCTCCGAAGTCGAGTGACTTGACACTGAGCCACGGACGCCCCCCATTTCAGTTCACTAATATATTTTTTTCTTTATCAATAACCTTTTAGTACCTTTCGGTGTAAGGTTACTAATATCATCATTGTTCAACAATTTTCAAATATTTTGACTCTATATTTTGATACAATTTAGGCCACAGCTGCGAAAACTCGCATCATCAAAAATATGTAAAATATGCTAATGCAGACTTTTCCCCAATAGAATGTATTGTATGAGTATGAGCAAATATGTGGTCTGGTCAGAAATTCTGTTAATTTGTTCAGCATTTTAGGGCACTATCGCCTGTTTCAGCCATAACATCTTTTTTAAACATGTAATTGTAACATTTCTACACATCTATTTATTTGAACAGATCATAAAGCAGTGGGGCATTAAATGTGAATTACTACCTTATGCAGTTTATATACCCCTTAAAAATGTATTGGCGATGTTATAATAATATGTGATAATGTCACAAATCTATTGCAACAGAACAATTAATTCTATTAAGAAATAAAAAGCGCTACACCAGATCCATTACGAAATTGCACATTTTGGAAATGCAATTTTCTATTTAAAAAAACCCAACAACAACAAGAAGTAATGCCAAAATATTCAACAATTTCAAACATGAGAAATGATTTTTTCTTGTCATGAGAAGATGAGTAAACATGAATATCTAATTCTGAAAATTATGTACAGAGACATCACACGATGAGATGTAATCTCCATAAAACTGACATAGACTTTCAATCAAAAACAATTTTGTTCTCGGTAAATACCAACAGCAAGAGCATCAATTTGGTGGATTCTTTTTTTTTTAAAAACAAAAACAAAAAATCCAAACAAAATAACAAATTGGTATGCTGCCAGGCCATATGATAGCTCAAATGACATAAAACAATCTTTGAAATGATATAATACATCTGAAATGAAATATATTACATGAAGGATGCCCTCAGATGAAAGGATTTTTATGAAGCATAACAAAATAATTTTTTTTTTTTTTTTTTTATCGCAATCAAAATTGTTTTAATTTAGCATGATCTCATCAAATTTTATGGTGGATTCCTAACATTTCATGACAGAAACCATTTAGACTTGCGATTGCTGAGAAGTTTGCAGACATTTTTTATTCATTGAACATTTTGTATGGGTTGGCATCTCTGTGATATTGTTTACTAGGCCAAAAAACGCCAGAAAGTTGAATTAGTTGTATTGATAACATTTTCTGAATTGTTGTGTGTAGGGGGAAAAAAGCAAAGAAAACAAAACAGTAAATATTGCGAAATATATCATTCTTTTCCCACGCTAGTATTAGAACCGAAAGACTGTCTGAAAAGTCACCGATATGTAGTATGATTGTTAATTCAATGAAATAACTGAATGATTGGCAGAGATAGTTCTCAAGAAAATGCTATGACTTGAATGGATGTAGAAACAAAGATGAGGTAGGTCATATATTTATTGAAAAAAATGGGCTGAAGCCATCTGAGTCTGTGATAACATTTTACTATTCAAGAACTCTTCCCTCCTGGTTTAGCCACTATAAGAAACAACGTTATTTGTATTCATTTAATCAAGTGCCAAAAACAAGATTTTGTAGAGCCAAAAAGAAAATTGAAAAAAATGAAAAGCATATCTCAAAGTAGATTAAAGAACAGTTTTCAACACGTTTTTTTTTTTAATCATTGGAATCTATACATAATAACCCATAACAATGGCACGTTATCAACTGAGCATTCACAAGGAATGGAACATTCTTGTTACATAATGGTCTTGCCGAAAGAGGTTAGAAACAACATTATGGAAAGATGAAACATGAATGGTGTAAAAAAAAAAAAAAATGAAAACAAATCAGATTGCCAGAATGCGTAACACACAATGGATGACCTTTAAGGCTTGAATACAGGCAGTTTTTCCAGGGCTTCCTTGTCCTCCGGGCTGTCCATTCGCGCAATCATCAACGTGTGAGAGAAGCCGCAGGACACGTGATGGACATACACATTTTCCAACGGCTTTACCTCTTTCGGGACAGTTGAAGATTTCACTCCACACTCACCGTATCCCTTTATTAGATTAACATATGTAAAAAATATGTCAAATATCAACAATGATTATAATTTGGGTATTAAATTGGAATATGAATATTTGAATATTCCACTTTCAACGACAGTTGTTTTCTGATATAGTTCTTTCTTATCCAGTTCCCTGTTACCATTACAGTGTAGGGCCCGCTCTGAGGCAGATTTACTCTGGATCAAGATATTAGGTCAAGCAGGTGATCAGCCCACTGTGATTTTTTTGAGATAGGAATGATTTCCAACTGCCATTGGTTCTTTAACGTTTACAACTTGCATACAGGACCTCCAAATTTATCGTCCGTCTCCAATAGGACTAGGTTCTTGATCCCCCCTACCTTCATAGGATCAGGGGAGTGGTACATAGTCATAGGTTTATACCAAGTTTTATGGAAAAAAGCAACAGCTGTCATCGCTGGTATTCAAACCCAGTACCTTTCGCTTCATCAAAGACCAGAACCACACCTCTGAGCCACTCATTTCAAAGATGGTAATAGTAGACAATATAATACTGTTTAACATATTTTGTAACTATCCCAAACTAAAATGATAACATGTACCTGAACCTAGCCATTAAAGAGCAATTTTTTTTTTTTTTGCGAAAGAAGTCTTATCAGTACCAGCTGCTTCCATGGTGGCACATTATGGAATTCTCTTCTTTTTTAAAAATTACATCAAATTTAATCTTGAACATTATCAGGAGTTGTATTCGTCACTTACCAGTTCCCCAGAGCACGGAGAAGGTCCCCAGCTAATGACACTCTCGTCAGCCGCCACAACTATGCTTTTGTTACTGTAAAGAACAAGGGTGAATCATAGTATAAATATGTTGAGAAAACATTTTTGATCTTTAACAAAAGTTTTAAGTGCGTGATAAGTAAAAGTACTACAATTGTAACAATCTCAATATAATATATAAAAAGAATGTTATCAAGATCATGCTACAAAATTGTAAACATCTCAATTTACGTAAAAATTGTCACCAATGATCATCTTTTCTTCCTATTCATCCATTTCCCTTATGGATAGTAAAGAGAAGCCCTTAGTTGTAGAATGTGATGGTGATATATAATATTTATTACTTTCAAATCACCATGAACACTAGATTAAAAATGCCAAGTAGATGACAGTGCACACCAGAAATTATTCGTCTTTTATTCATTGAGCCTCCCCCCTTTTTTTTTACAGCAGACGATAAAATCTTCGAAAAGAACAAAATGATATTGCCTGAGAATTATTTCATTGACATTCTTTAAACAAACCTTGTGCCGATGCTCCTGATCTTCCATCCGCAGAGATCTTGAACCAGTTTGGGATACATGGTGGCTTCTCCCGACGTCTTGGTCAGGCCCCAAAAGTACAAAGCACCTGGTGGTTCATAAAACAATCAACAGATTTATAATTGTGGGGCTTTGTAGAGAAGCCATAAGGCGGCGACGTGAGGATTTTTTCCTTGGAATTTTCTTGAGTTTTTACGGCTCTGACCATGTGGATTCCAATATGCGATCAAGTTCTACTGGAGATGGACCTGCATTTGACATGACCTAAAATGTGTTGCCATTAATAGAAAATAGAAGGTAACAGTGTGCCCTGTCCGAGTTTATTTACGATGGTATTTTGACAAAAAATCTATCTCAAATTGTTGGTCAAATCGACAGAAATGTGCTGGATATTCTGTCAATGAGGCATGGGGAAAATTGGTGAGGATCTTTCCAATATAGAGGAGTGAGTGTGATGATGATAGGAAAGAATATGGAACACAAGTGTTCTCAGGTCAATTCAGTGGTCTATCTGTTCTGAATCTGACAGGTCATCCAAAGAGCCACATTTTCACTGTATGCGACACTACCCTTCTACAAAAGCAGGTAAAACTAGAAATACAAATTGTGATTCATTCCAAATCTTATTCTTTAAAAAAAAAAACAAAAAAAAAAACCTCACCGTGTTCACTGAGAGCCAACGAATAAGTTGACCCTGCAGCCACAGAAACAACTCCCCTGTTTGGTCCATCAAAGAACTTGACCAATCTGGGCACCATCTCATCTTTGGGACTCTCATGACCAAGCCTGCCGTAACCTCCAAATCCCCAGGAGAACACACGTTTTTTACTATCAATAACAATCTGTACAGAGAAAATGAGAGAGATAAAAACCGTTGTCATTTATAAAAATCAAACACACACAAAGAAATCCACCCCTCCAACAGAACACAATTGACTGTAAACAATAGAGTAAATCACCATTGAGCAGATGTAAGATGTAATGAGAGATGAGAAATAAAATAAATAATAAAAAATGTAAAAATCCAAAACATAAGAAAATCATGAAGAAAATAATAAATCAATCAAATAATTTGAAAAAAATCGTCTTCACATTACTTTGAAAATCATGTAAAAATCCAAGACTAGTAAAAATAATATAAAGTAAAGAAGCCGGTCAAAGGATTACATCATTAACACTTTTCTTATCACCCAAATATCAAATAACAGTGCTAGACAAATTTTTCAGGTAAATGGAAAACTGAGAGCACAATCGATTAAAATCTAATTTCTTGATAAATATAATAATAAAAACTACAAACAACAATCAAAAATGAATATAAGTTTTATCTATCTAACTGATTTGGCAAAATAATCCACACACACAAAAAAAACTCTTATAAAAAAAAAAAATCCCGAAATAAGGCTAGTTATCGTATTCCCAGATCAAATGACATCTGTTACAAATGTAAAATCCATCGATTGAGCCAGAAAATATTGATAAATGGCGCGTATTCATGCCGCCATTACAAGGCTCTCTTCAAGTTAAAACAAACAGGGTTAAATAGAGGCTACCGTAACTTTCACTCTCGCTGTTTTCTAGGCAAACGTCTGGACATTGGCAAGCAAGGAAATGGCGGCCAAGTCGCAGAAATGTGGCAACAGCAAGAAAAGTGGGTTGTAAAAAAAAGTATTCAGATTACTTTACAAAAATCAAGTAGCAGTGTTCAGAACCATGAAAATAAATATACACACCACATGATTTGCACCACAAGCAATTTCTCTAACATTGACATCTGTGACAGGGGTTATCTGTCCATCTCTCTGTTTTTCCAAAAATACAGTTATGACCCTTGGGGAATTTTCACACTGGAATTCAATCTTGTTACTTTTCACAAAGTACTTGCCATCCGTGTTATGACCTGGAATAAAACAACAATCATAAATATTGTTAATTACAACGTCCAATATCTATCATAATGAAAAACGCATCTTGATGCCAACCTAACTTAAATAATGTTTCAGCAGTTTAACCACTAAGAGTTTTAAAGAAAAATTAGTTTAGTTGATAAAAAGAAAAGGAAAGAAGTAAAAAAAAAAATAGAGGAGTGAAGAAAGTTTATTCATTATAGATAAATCTGACACCGAAAGGTAAACCAGGAAATGATAAAGAAAGAAAGAAGAAGTTTTAACCAATTTCATTATCATAGCCACATGAATTCCAGCTGAAGGCAAGGTGACCGAGAGGTTTACTTCCTCCAAGGCAAGGAGCAAGGTGTCAAGTTCCATTCCATACTTAGTTATTACTTGGGCAAGAAACTTTACTCTGATTTTCTCAATCGACGTAGGTCTAAAAATGTTTCATTCACTGACCATCACTGTGACATAACAACTTTCCAGTAAACTAAGAAATCTAAACGGAATGCTTGTGTATTTCTAAAACGATTATCTCAGAGGATGGCATTTTAGAAAGCCTGAAAATATTTTGAAAACATTTTCTCTGACAGCTGTGCACAGTATGAAGCTTGATAAGGACATTGAGACATTATGTGGATGAGCTCCAAGATTAGAAGCAATAACAAATAAAATTTACATTCAAAAACTTCTTGTTTGTTTGATCAAACCCCATTAATACCACATAGCAGTGTTGGGGCCAGCCCTATGTTCAGCCATGAAAATAAAAGGCACACAAGATACCCACCATAAATGCAAGCACTCCGACCACCAAACATGACTGAACCAAGAGCCGGAAATTCTATAGATCACAGAATTTCAGACAAGCAGGTGATCAGCCCACTGTGTCCCCAACTCTTTACCAGCACCATGAGCAATACACTCAGCAGAATTAATCATAAGCAAGGCAAATAAACAAATAACTATATTCCTTGTGGGTACCCCCTTTGCAATTGATAAAAAAAAATCATAACAGTTCTATATTTTTAAAAAGAATGGCTAGTCTATATAGAATAATATTTTTAAAAGGGGCCATAAATAAACTTACCCAACTGGCCGTATTCTGGGCATCCAAAACTGTACACATTGCCGTTGATGTCCGATATTACACTGAACTCTCCACCACAGGAGATCCTTCTAATGGGTGGTCCAGTGTAACGAATCTGTGAGTCATTGAGATGGTAATAATGTTGAACACTCATTTCAGCTCAACATTTAAATAGGGTAAGAAGTTACTTTAACTTATTCATATCATATGACAATCTTGACTCTTACTTTGATGGGGTTTTTTAAACCTCAAAACCATATGATAATTAGTTTGAAGCAGTTACTCTGACAGAAAAATAATAATGCTTTCTGACATGTCAAATTAACAGGACGCCCTCAAAAGCATTGACATATATTTGAACCATCACCACCACTGGTCCTAAAAGTATATTTTGTAATTCTTTTGTTATTAGTACCATTTAAAAAAACAAAAAACAATTTATTTCCTTCCAAATCTTTACGTCTTGATTTTTCTAGTCGAGATATAAGCAACAAAAGTCGAAAACATTATGCCTACAAAATGTTTTGCCGTAAATCTCAATTCTTCAACGGGTACTTTTAGGACCGCCATGTGCGACAATGGGTCACAAATTCAACAAAACATCAGAAAATCTGACATCCCGACACAGGATAATTTCAAACACCTACACTTGCGGGAACAACAACTTGTTCACTCTGACTGCCAAGCCCCAACTGACCCATCTTGTTATCACCACAAGCAAAAACAGAGCCACTTTCTGAAATGAGAAACAATAAATTTGACAAATTGCACAACAGAAGCAACAAAATACACATAATATTATGTATAAATAATAAAGCGCTGTAACCCATAGATGTGCAATATTTTAGTGGTCACACATGCACTTTTTCTCACAGAGTAATATGACACAGTAGTGAGTTTTTGGTTTTGTTACTATTTTGTATACTTGCAAATATGTGTGATAGAAATTGCAAATACTTCAACTAAAAACAAATGAAAGATGTATGTAGAGAGAAATGAACAGAAAACAATAGAAAACACGTACAAATAACAAATTGCATATGTGAGGGATATAAATATAAGAAATTTAAAAGACATCTTGTCTATTAGATTGGAAGCATACAAATTTTAACAACACTGTGAGGTATCGTCTGCTCAAAGAATAATATCATTTTACTCTAAGCGGAAGGTAAACAAAATTAGGGAGTTACAAATTTATGAAAAACAGATTATTTTTTAATCATTGATAGGTGCAGAGAACACAGTCCAATAGGCTCAAGGACTCAAGTGGTCACCCATCCACACACTGATCACGGTCAATGTAGCTTGACTACGCTAATCACTTAAGCGTGCTATCTGTTCGACCACCGGCTTATGGAGCCTATTAGAACACAAAAATGTCAATGTTATACTGGTACAATTTTATATGTATGTATGTAAAACATGTTAATGAGAGCAACAAGAGAAATAACTGTGAAGAATTACCAATGAGGAATAAGGTATGTCTTCGTCCACAAGCAGCGTCTACAACGTTTAATCCCTCCAATGTTTCCACCACCTGAGGGAGATCTTGTCTGTTCGTATTTCCAACGCCCAATTGTCCTTTTTCATTACGACCTGAAAAAAAAAAATACACACCTCTGATATGATCTTAACCCTTCAACAGCAATGAGATTTAGATTAAAGTTGGGACACATTCATTTACTCAATTTCTTAAAGACTAACTATTGGCATTTTACATCTTCTATCCTAAGCCTATTGTGAAAACACAGGAAGAGAAATACTTGCCCTAAGAAATGACTATCAATAGTTGAACGTCAGGCTGTTAAAATCCGGCCATCAATAATGTACTGAAGGATGTTAATGTTAAGCTGCTTTGGTTTGTGTAAAACCGAACCCTGAACATTAAATATGACAGTAACATAAATATTCTTATACGGAGGAGACAAGTTGATATTGTTATTTAAGAAATAATAATAAATCACAGTGGCTTAATAAACCAAGTACAAGCATCTCACCCCATGTATACACTCTTCCTTCATTAGTAATAGCGATGCAATGAGCAGCACAGCCGCCAGACACTACAGTCCTGATCCTGATATTTTGTAAGGCTGCGACTCTATGTGGACTCCACAGGTTTGGGCCACCAACATTTTTCACTATGAAAAGAAAAAAGCAATACTGTCACAAGATGGAAGTTAATCTCCAATTTCAATTACCCACTTATTGCATACAATCAACTCTCAAATTATCAGCACTGAGGCAAAATTTGTGAAAAAGAGATATCAGAAAAAGAAAAAAAAATCATAATAAGTGTGCACAACAGCAGAATATCATTTGAAAACTTTACCACAAGAAGATAGAATCTATTTACGTAAAGTGTCATTTGGAAACATGATGAAAATCTTATTTTCAATAAAATGTCAATGTCAATCATTATTTTCAAAAACTAAATTCTATTCAATCAAAAAGATATATATATACAATAAAAAAAGGAAAGTATAATTAGTTCATAAATTTGTATCAAGAAAGAAAAAAAAGTCAAGAAGTCAATATCAAAGGAGCATTTAAATCTAAAATCATTATCAACTCTGGGGTCCCACTGGCACAGGGGTACGGTTCTCGCCTCTGAAACGAAAGGTACCAGGTTCAATTCCCAGCAGCGATTCTATTGGGTATTTTTCTCCTTGCAACTCTGTGAAAACCTATATGCTACTCCCATGATCCTATTCGGGTTGGTGGGATCAAGAACTTAGTCCTATCGGAGACGGACGATAAACTTGGAGGTCCCGTGAGCATGTTGCGCACGTTAAAGAACCCTTGGCAGTTGGAAATTGATAAGAGTAGCCCGCAAGGCTGCTGTTCAGGCAAAATTAATTCCTACCACAAAGGTCACAGTGGGTTGATCACCTGCTTGGCTTAATATCTTGATCCA
>JARBEQ010247104.1:0-20646 GCA_030265355.1 Tritonia tetraquetra | reverse complement strand
AGCGCCTAACCGGCAGCTCGCACTGTATACTCCCCATGGAGTTGAGAAGGATACAGGAGTGTTATGGCCTGCCGGGGATAGACTATACATTGTAAAGCGCATAGAGCATGATGAAGTTCGTGGATATGCACTATATAAGTGCTATTCTTTATATTTCTGCAAAGTCTTGGTACAAATTTGACACAAATTGCCATAGGGGTATATTGTATATTATTTATTATCATTATCTGGGTTTATTGAACATTTCTCTATGATTATAAAAGTAATAGACTGTGTGCCACTGTAATCCCCTTTCCCCCATCCTTGGGAAAAATTTGTCACCATGTTTTCTTTTTAGAGCAGTTGTTATAGAAGAATACAACTTGTTATGGTTTCATAAAGTGTCAGCTTTACAGAGTTATTGTCCCTGAAAGGTCAAAGAGTGCTATTTTTCTTGAATAAATTTGTTTTTAGATGTAAATAATTTTGATTAAAAACTTTTTTGTAAGGATATCTTGTTTAGTATTTTAACTGATTGTTTCAATTGAAATATATATATATAGTAAAAAAAATATCAATTAAAACCTCGTTTTCTCAGCAACAAAATGTGTACGCTAACCGCTAAGCCTTCCTGAAAGCTAAGGCTCAGCAGATGAACATTGCTTTTTATCTTATCTTACACATCTCTGATGTTCTTCATCCATCTGAACAGTCTTCATCACCGTCTAGCGACATCATTTCACTGTCATTCTCATCAATGCTATCTGACAAAATCTCTTGGAAGTCTTTGGGCAAAAATTCATTGCAAAACCACTGAATCTCCATTCTTCCTGATGGCGCTGCTCTCAAGTCATTTTTCTCTGGTTCAGGCAGACCATAGCGGGATCTTAGCGTCTTCATCACTGCTACTGCTACTAGAATCCTCTTCAAACTCTGATTCACTAGCAAGATTATTGTCTCTCTTAATATCAGAATCCATTTCAGCTTTCGCTGCAGTAAAGTGCTTTGAAGGTCTACTATGTAGTGGGTTGGTCGGCCATGTTAAAAATTCCAGGAAATTGATTAGAACCCCAAAACAATTATAAAATACCCAAAAAGGTAATGAAAGACAGCTTCAACTTATCAATGGTTCACTTTTTGTAAAACTTTTATTTTTTCCGGAAGTGAAGACAATGTTAGGAAAAAATGGTTGGTTTCAACTTAACTTTCGGTATGCTATCAGACGATGGCATCGTCAGATTATGCTTACGGTAAAAGATATCTGAACTCTGTCGAAGAGTAGAGACCCCAATTATGGCTAGTTACGCACTATCTGTAGTATGTGAGTAGGCTTCTTCTAAAACTAACAATTAGGTACCCCTGCTGGTTTTTAATTAATTATTTATAGTTTGTTCTATGGCTGAATAAATGGCAGTCCTTCCAGCAGGCACATATGATTTCATCATGCTGAATCCTTTGTTTTGTATCAAAGCTTCGTCTGGTAAATTGAACAGCATTATAGTATAGAATACAAACTCGGGTACTTAGCGTAATTGTGATTGTTCATGCTAAAAAGAAGAGGACACAGCTTCTGCAAAGATGAAACATGCAAGTCAAAATTATTATTTTTTGTTGCCACTGAAAACTGTCTTACATACATACCTAGTCCATGTATTTAAAGTATTAAAGCAGAACTTTGCTGTTTTGGCATTTTTTTCCAGCATTCACTTGCTCTTTATGACCAGAATTAATTTAACGTGTAACAATTCAGCCATGGGCTATGATTCAAAGGACCTCATAATGAACCTGGATACCTGTATAAATGAATTAAAGGGGAGTGGGCAATTGAAATATTTTCAAGCAAGGATGGAAAATGTGGAAGTAGCAGAAAAATACGGGAAATACCCATAGAAGAAGAAAAGTGTAATGTCGACAGTAGGAACCGAACCTACAACGTTGCGTATGACAACACCACCTAGCCAGAAACAGAACCCGCGCTCTAACCAACTGAGCTAATATATGTTTGAAATTTCCCCCCATGACCCACAGTCTATATAAGTATAAGCTAATTTCATAATTAGATTAGGGTTTTATCAATATCCATTTTGTTATTATGTGAAATCATGTTTTCTCTCTCAACCCAGGTGCAAGATAAGAATGGGTTTATTATATGGAACAAAGTGATATGATGAGAAATCAGTATTCTTTCCAGAATTTGTTGACATAGAGAATTGTAAGGCTGTAGCACATTTTGTCACCAGCTATGAAAGGTGAAATTATTGTATGCAGACTTAGTAGACAAAGGATTTATCAGAATTATATTCTAGTTTAAGTTCAATATTGTTATGTAATCTATTATCAGATAGTGTCTTATGAAACATTTATATATATTATGATAGCAATACATTTAATCATTACATTATTTTTAGCTTACAATCTATTTTATAATGCAAATCTTTTAATTTTTAAATATTGGCAATTTGATCATCTTATTCTTATAATATAATGAACCTTATGATAGCAAAAGATCCTTAATGTTAATGTTATCGATAAGGAAAGAAAGATAATGATAATGTAAATTATTTATTATGCATCATCTCCAATACAGCCGAAGCATGTAACAAAATTACCATCTTTTATCACACCACAGCAGGAATTTAGACATAATGATGATTCCTTAAGACAAGACATTATAATTATTTTACTATATATAAGAATTAATAAATATGTTTCAAGTTTTTTTCTTAATTTCAACCTCATTGGTGTCTTATGCAGTGTCAGCAGAGAGTTTGAAATAGTAATGAAAAACAAAGACCTCTTATTATAAAAAGTGTTAAAGTGGCGGGCGCTGAAATGACCTTTCTGTGTCGATAGAGCCCTAAAACAGCAACAAACAAAGTGTGCAGGTGCTTCACAATTAATGGCTTTACCTGATGATTAAGATGGGGCATAAATTTGAGCTATATTAGATTGTGCATTACTACATGCACCAACTGACACACAGCCATTGTAGTGTCCTATGCATGAGGTTATTATGATTTCACATTTCCTTCCTCAAGTGTGTCTTACAAATTATGCTGCTTTTTAGCAAGGGTCTAATTTTTTTAAAGGGTTATCAGAAGGTGATTTCAATAGTCTTTGTGAAAGCATTGATGTCTTAGAGTTAGAGGGGGAGGGGTATTCATTCAGGAATGGTGACCGTTGTCCATTCATCACTATAAAGTTTGTATAAAATGATTTGATGTTATTCCATTGTAAAAAATACTCCCAGATTTTTGTTTTTATCCATGTAACAAGTGGAATGTGTGTTGACAGTTTGAATGGCGTATGTTGCCAGTGAATTGTGATAGTTTTTAGAAAATTACGATGGTGCTATTGTTGTTAGTGTATGTATTTGATTTGGGTGTATGATACTTCAGAGTGATGTTTTTGCAACGATTTGTTATTTATTGTTATAATCCATTTCACCAAGGGAGATGATTTTACACTTATTGTGTCCATAGATTGTTCTATTTGGTCCTGACTGTATGTGTCTGCCAGAATGGTTTCCCTGTGACCTTTCATGATAATTCATCTTTACACCTCATCAGTAAGCCAGTAATGTTTGTTCTCTGTTCTCTTGTGCCTTATGAAGTTATCTACCTAAACGTGTTTACAAATGACAGTGTTTTTATTCCGAATTAAACCATTGATAGCATCCTCAAGGCACTCACTTGAAATTTGTGTTTCTTTTCTTTGAATTTGACCTATGATTTTAAATCTATAGTATTTGACCAACAGAAAAATAGAGTAAAATTGTAGAGCTTCATGATAACGTTCATCCCAGTCTTTATGGGATTCTGAACCCCCCAAAAAAGAACCAACTTCTCACCCACTTTCCTTTTAGTTCTTCCTTTCTATATCATTTCCTGGTTTACCTTTTGGTGTCAGGTGATCCCTTTTCAGACGAAATTCAATTGTTAAACTTAAAGTCTTGCCATTTGGTCATAGACATTTCATTTATAAAATTCTAAACAGCATACATCAGTGAGTTTTCATTATTTTCCATAGTTCTAAAGTAAGTTACCATAATACGTTTCTTATATGTCAAAGGAGCAAATTACACCCTTTAGTTTATAGGTTTCCACTGTATTTTGTCCATTTTTTTAACGACAAAAAAGAACCATTGTGTATTTGTTTCCATTCTGTCGTTATTGGCAGTTGCTGAGTTTAAAGAATTTTATTACAGCACTGGTTACTCTCAAAATCAGGAGTTAAGTAAACGATATGGGTACAGATGAAGCAGAGGATTCATAAAAAAAATGGATCAAGAAAAAATGAGAACAACCATTCACAAGGCTAATTACAGTGTAGGGCCAGCACTATGAGGCTGGATTTCTCTGGGTTGAGATATTAAGCCAAGCAGGTGATCAACCCACTGTGACCTTTGTGGTAGGAATTAATTTTGCCCAGACGGCGGCCTTACAGTTACAGCCTACTCTTTATCGATTTTCAACTGACAAGAGTTCTTCAACATGCACACAGGACCTCTGAGTTTATCGTCCATCTCTGATAGGACTAGGTTCTTTGATCCCACCTACCTGAATAGGATCAGGAGAGTGGTATATAGGTTTTCACCGAGTTTCAAAGAGAAAAATACCTGACAGCGTCGCTGCCGGGAATCGAACCCAGTACCTTTCACTTCAGAGGCGAGAACCGTGCATACCTCTGGGATCCCTGGAATAATAGACGAGGATTGGAAATGTGGTATAACTTCCAACTTCCACAAACTCCACAGCCAAAAAAAGTATGCAAGAACAGCTTTTACTTTTATAGTACTTGACCATGCCTTGGCATCCCTGTTATACCTATTTAATTAAATGGCACGCAGACAATCTGTGTACAGTATGTCCATTAGAGAGAGCCTTGAGGTTGTTGCACTGGTGCCTAACGAACTTTCAGTAGTGTAAAGAGAACAAGATAGGACGTCTGTCCATAGCCTTTGCAAGCGCATGCAAACATCGCACTTTACTCAGTACATTTGTGTCAACTGTCTATTGCACCGACCACAGCGGCCGGAAGCCTAGTGGTGAATAGTGGCCACTCACTCTACAAGTGCATGGTGTTGCGAAAGCTGGGGACAGATGCCCTTACAATTGGTCGCTTTCTGGACAGTTCACTGGTTTGCCTTTTTTTTTTTTACTTTCCCCAACTCTCAGAGTCATATAAAAATTTGTACCTATTCTACTACTGGGTCGAGTCAGGCATTAGGAATAGGAGTGAAGTTTCCTGCCTAAAAAATCATTGCAAAGCCTGAAGCGGTAATAAAAACTCATGACATTCATCTTAGCTGCTCATCTCCTGACAGCACATCTATCACTGTTTGCATGGATGATGTAAATCATGTATACAATCTCCTGCCTAGGGGTTTCTGTCAACAGCCTTAACTACACTCTGCAAATGCTTAACTCTGGCCCTTGGCATCAAGTGTCCCATTTTTTAGGGTAGTCATACGCTACCAGTAGGTACACTTGCAGAGGCTTTGGACAAAGGGCCTCAAAGTGAGAATTTTTTTCACCCACTCGTTTTACATTCATAGCTGAGAGATATGGTATAAAAATACTAACGAAAGAGTGCATCAGAGTGAGTGCATTCTTATTCTTATTCATTAGTAGCATTCTGTCTGTACCTGTCATTTATAATGAACGTAAAGCTGAGTGGGAGATCCCATTCTCATCATTGATTGGGTTCAAACTATCAAGAGAAAGTCTCAATCATACAATACAACCATTCACGGCTTGAACACCGATGCTTGGGGTGAAACTACCATAAGCTGAATTTAGTTCCTGTCACTAATTATCTCCATGATCTATTGGCATGAAGGAGAGTACTTATCTAGTATTTTGTTGAAATAGAAATAATTTTTAAATACCTTTTAAACGCACAAAAGTATGGTATTTTGATACCTTTATTCAATTTCAACCTTGAAACAAACATGGAAAGAAATGGTTCTGTATGCTGCATCAATCAACAATATAATCAACAAAACATAAAAGTACACTGGAGTCTATTTGTGCATAGTACGTATAAGTACACTCACGGTGGGCTGATCACCTGCTTGGCCTAATACCATGATCCAGGGTAAATCCGCCTCATAGAGCAGACCCTACACTGTAATGGTAACAGGGAAATTGATAAGAAAGAAAGATATATAAGTACGCTCAGGGAAAAAATCATATTCTGCATAAATTACTGTTTAAAAAATGAAAATAGAAAACAAGAGCAGTCCCAATCTGCATCTCAACTGAATCGTACATCAACCATGCACGACACATCAGACATCTGCATCAACCATGCACGACACATCAGACATCTGCATCAACCATGCACGACACATCAGACATCTGCATCAACCATGCACGACACATCAGACATCTGCATGAACCATGCATGGTTGAACACAGCTGAAAATGCCATGGATCAACAAATTTTAGATAAGCAGATGTCCACAATAAATATTTAATTGGCACCATGAGTAATAAACTGAAAAGTATATTAATTTAATCATAAATAGACCAGTAAGCAAATTACTTTTGACCTTATACTTATAAAATACAATATTAGAGCAATACATTAAACACTGGGTGGTATCAATTATTCCACTTGATTTGTGTACTGAGACTATCTTCTTCCAACTGCAAGGTGTGTTCAAAAAACGCTGAAAATCAATTGCTAAGGATCAAATAATTTGCTTACTGTCAATAATTCATTTATGCACACTTGAAAAAGGGATGAAATAAGACACATCAGAAGCCACTTTGGGTAGCATTCGGTAAGACAGAAAAATAAGCATTGCTTTGTCGGGAAGTTTGTCAATGGTCAGGGTTTTATTGCCTTTTCAGAGACAATATCCAGTATAATTATGTACAGAAAGACTTTTCCACACAAAAAAAACAAATGCATTAAACTTCATTATTTAACTACTCTCTAGGAAGGGAGGTTTAAATCTCACAAATAAGGTCAGCAGCTTCAATTCTTTTAATTCACAAAGATACAAAATAACATTTACCTAATATAAATAAACAGAATCCCTTATAGGAATGTTTTAATAAAATCATAAAGCATTTAAAATGGTATTCAATAAATACCGAGATCAACTCTTAATCGGGTGTTATCATAACTTTGTGATTGTGATCATAGCGGTAAACATCTTCAGATTCAACATGGCTGACACACCAATTCAACAATAGTGACACATGACCTTTCGAACCTCACTAATTCTAGATACAAAAGTGATAATGATTGACACGCATCATATTTTCAATTCCCTTTCTTCCATTTAACAAAAATAGAACAAAATATTGTATAAAGTCATGAACTGTCTTTTAATACTATGATGTTCAAGAGGAGAGAGACATTTAATAAAGACATTTCCAAACTTCACACACAAATCTTTTTTCACAAATTGACACAAACATGAAAAAAAAAAATTCAAGGCTAAGATACAAGATCTCCACCTAAGCTATAAAAAAAATTCCAGTGATGATATCACAAGCAGTGTTAGGACCAGCATTATGTTCACACTAAATGGTCCACACATAGCTTCATGTAGATCTCAACGAAAAGGTCAGATACTCCATACTTATTCTCTATCAAGACCATAAGCTCACAGAGTACAATGGAATTTGGTAAAAGGTCATTTTCTTTTTCAGGATGATGTGGTCAACATTTTTTACAAATTCTTTTTTCTGACTGGCAACTATTTCTTTGACATGAACATCAACTCTGAAGACAATTACATACAGTACGGACCAAAAATTATCACTATTTCCTAACACTTATCCTTCTAAATTTCAAATCAAATGTACAAACCAAAACAAAAGATACAATAAAACATTGAAATGGAAATTCTGAGAAGGTAATACTAGCATAATTTCCATGATGGTCGATCTGGTAACAATACTACTTCCAGGACTCGGGTTCAAAGGTCATAATTCCTGGTGAATTCTGAGATGTGGAAAACAGAAATTAGAGTGGGCATTAGGCACTTGTTTGTAGAAAGGAATGTGGATTGTAGGCACAAAACACTTGTTTGAAACAAATCAGGTAAATATATCATTAAGCTCTTGCGTGAATAGAAATTAGGTGGATTAGGCACTAGGTATATGCATCTCAATGAAAAATAATGAGATATAAAATCATTATTCTTCTCTTATTTCTTTATCAATAACCTTTTTAGAACCTTTCAGTGTAAGGTTATAAAATAATTATTATTGGCTTCAATTTGTCATTCAAAACTTTCAAATTCTTGTTACAAAAATACACTCATTAAGTATCAAAACTTCACCTAGAAAAATAATTTGCAGGCAGGTACAATAAAAAATGTGGATAGAAAGTTTAAGGCAATAAAAATTCCAAATCTATCATTATGAAATATGCAACATTCAAAATGTGGAGATAACCAAGTATGAATAAAATCCAATGAAAATGACACATACCAATAGATAATATCATTCAAACCTGATAAATGTATACAATAATAAGAGATAATTTTCCATGTTTTTATTTCATAAACAAACAAAAGATGGAAGACAAAATGATATCCCAAACTAATCAACCACTGAAAAGGTTGACAATAAAAGGACATGCTTCGTCACACTTTGCTCAAAAGGTACATGATATTCATTCACAATGTTGATACTACACAAAGTAAAGAAAACAAACATGCATACTCTGGGAGTTAATACACCAAATTGTTAGCAACCATTTAGAAATTCAAATTTGTGTTTCATTCTAAAACTCATAATATCAATAATATTGATCTGTGTAGTTCTACACTTCACGTCTCCATTTATAGAATTGAAAAAGTGCAGCAACAACATTGTGTGAGGCATATTTTCATCAAGTGTACCAGGTAAAGTTTATGCTAGAATCCCCTTGATAGAGCATAATGTTGATCAGAACCTAATGATAGAACCAATATAATCTTTGAACAGCCCCCAAAGTGAAGTTCAGATATCAGGAAAAACATTAACTGATTTCAAAATAGATTTTGGAGTAAGACAACGATGTATTCTCAGTCCACTTTTGTTTATTTCTAGGCAGGGTGAACGAATGAGATCAACCAATGTAGGAATGTTACGAATGACAGCATCTATCATTCACAGATGACCTTGTAATATTTGGTGAATCACAGCAAAAACTTGAGTATAACATAGGGTTACTTTATTGAAAAAGAATGACCATAAATTTTTTTAAAGACAAAAACTATGATATTAAGCAGAGAACGTAGAAGTCATTTAGTGAGATGGCGAAAATTTGGAAAAGGTTGATATTTATAAATTCTCAGGTGTAATGTAATATTAAATGATAGTCTCAAAGAAGAAATTAATCACAGAATCAACATGGTCAATTAGGGCAATCTTTTATATGAAAAAGAGAACTTATAATTTTTTTTAAATAGCTATTTTCAATTCAGCATATTGCCCAACGTTATTAACATTAATAGGAAAATTTCCCTTCTAAAGCAATAATAATTAGCATTGAAGAGACCATGGACTGTATCACAGACAACACAAGAAAAGTTAGTGACATACCTGACACTTAAAAGTTTATTGGCGATCCAAGTTTTCTACTACTACTACTACAGACTACACACAAAAAGAAGTGTTCACGCTACACAACCACTAGCCCCACACCAAAAAGCACTGAGTATAAAAAACACTAATTCATATTTTTGCCAAAGTTGGAAGGTTTCTTCATGCCTAGCTTTTTTAAAGGTTTAAATTCAGATTTTAAATAAAATATAGAGGGTCATGTTGTATTTTTATTTTTTATATTATCCCCGGGCATCGTCTAGTTATATGAGGCGAGCATACTTTTAGAATTTTAGATCCCTCCAAAAAAAAGCCTTTGGAGGCAGAAATTTGGGGTTTACCTCTTTTATCAGTATGATATGGAAGTGGGTCATGGATACAGGATAACGGAGATAAAAGTAGATTACAGGGAACAGAAATCACATTTTTGAGTTGGCAAAACTAGAAGAAAAGAGAGGATGTAAACTGACTGAAGCAAAAAAGAAAGACTAGTGATAGAAATCAGTGGATGAAGTTTGTTAATACATAAGCTTGACACCAAAAGGTACAAAAAGTAAACCATTAAGAAAGAAAGAAAAAAAGGGTTTAAAGCTGGTATCAGACCTGTAAATGACCTTTTCAAAAAATTGTCTGAACTGTTCAGCAAACCAAAAAAGCAATTTCTATTACAAACCACCAATGTCTATTTGTAAGTTTGATAAATGAATATCAAACATATTACTTGCATTTCATTGCAAAACTAAAGGCAGTTATAATATTATTCAATAAAATTAATAAATAGTAGAGGATTCAGAAAGCTGGTCAGATAGCTGAGTGAACGTAGGGGAAAATCATACTCACAATACATGTCAACTCTGGCTACACATTTTCCTGATAATCAGACAAAATGTCACCATTGCTGTTCTTATCTTCCAACCAACTCAACACCATCTGAATTTGTTTGGGACAATGGCTTTCAGGTCACAACTAGAGTCTAGATAGATACGATCAGCAAACACATCTGGCGTTTTCAAGCCATCAAAAGGTAGGAGTCTATTATTACAGAAGATTCAGTTCCAAAATAAATTTAAAATCACTCAATTAAAAAAGTGATGCCGATTACCGTTATCAATATGATTAAATGAGAGAGTGACCGAACGAGTTTATTTACTTCCCCAGTGAGCGCCTTCTTCCGGTTGTAAGCAATTTCTATTCGCAAAATTAAATTCTTTAACATTCTTCCATCACTTAGCATGTCAGCACAACATGTGTGCTGATCAGCACAGGGATGACAAATTTTAAAAAAGAGTCATCCCTCACTCAGACACAAGCCGCAATTGGAAAAACTGCATGCAACACAAACTATGGGGGGTTGGCGGGGTGAGAGAGCGAGAGCACTGCGAGAGTGAAAGGCTCGCAAAAACTTTGCACAGAAGAGAGCAATGGTATGTAATCTAGCTAAGAGGGTCGATGGCAGTAAGTAGATAACTGAAAATGCACGAAAAACGGTTTGCTGTTTTTTGTTGAAAAACTGACAATTTCAGTGCCTAAAGACTATCTATAACAATGACAAACTTTTAAACTTCAAACTCAAGTTTCTCTTCATGCTGTTACGCATATCCAAAGTTTATGTAACTTTAAAAATGCATGAGCAGCATTTTCCTCTCTTAAACATTCAAATAAGTCCTGTCAGTTTTATGCCCTTTTCAACACAAAAAGGTCAAATCAAGGTCAAATAATTGACAGTTCATTCCATGTGAATCTCAGAACTATGAAAATAAACACCTTAACTCATCAGCCAAAGAGGTAAGCCCAAAATATTCTCAATACACATTTCCACATTTTCAGCTTTTCATCAGTTTGCTCTATCTATAAAAAAAATTGAAGGGTTTGATGACAAAACAGGATAAGCGCATTTCACATTTTGTGGCATTATGCAGTTATAAACCCTCCCTTTAAAATAGCACTTATCGCTCTTTGTTTTCAAGACTCCTTATTTTTTTAATGTAGCTTATCACACTTTGCAGTAGAACCCTTTATATAGACTCCACAAGTACCACTCTCAATTATAGGTTTGGTAGCAGAATGTAAAAGTAGTCACATGTCGCATTTGACATCAAACCCTTCAATTCTTGATATTCATACTGCCCTCAGAGCATGCAATGTGAGGAAGTGAACAAAAACGAGGGAATAAAGAGAGAGCTGTATAGGCAGACATTTATACACAGGCGAAAAAGCTTGACACTGACCAGGAACAAGCAACAGTATTGTGGAGATTATCACTTCTTTTCACTCTACATACAACCAGAGACTGTACATTCTCGGATACAACCACGTGTGGCATTTAAAACATGACAATTCCATTAATTTTTAAACTTTATGTATGTGACAACATATATTTCCTGCTACTATAAAAACTTGTTACACCGCCAACTAAAAGAGCACAGGAAAGTTGGCTTTATATAAAGAATGGCTTTATATAAAAAGTATTCAGCGAACAAATTTTCAGATCCATAACATGGCGAAAAGCTGCCAGTAAGTGGGAATTGCTATATAGCAGCTTTACAGATAACTGTACAAATATCAGCTCCAATTGGCATGATATTAATTTCTATCCGAATGATTAAATTCCAGATTCAATAACATGTCATGATTACTCATTGTTGGGCAAATCTTTTATTCCTAAAGGTAAATCACCATCTGGTCCCTTTAACTGATGGCGTTTCACAGATTTGAGAATCACAAATAACAAGTACCAAAAAAATTCATTTAGAAGAAATATCACATGCAGCATAAATTTTCAAGGCATCCATTGTAAAAATAATAAATAAATAAACACATTACTCTTTGCACCTGACACCAAAGGTATAACAATAACAGGAATTGATAAAGAGAGAAAAAGAATTACTCTTTACTATAGATCTAACCTCAAAGAAAGACTACTCAGGCAAATAAACAACACATGCCAGTAAATAAACACCATTTCCCAGACCCATAGTTTTATGATAAAAATAGAATAGTCAGTGTAAAACATACTATAATATAATGAAGTATCACATGCAAATCATCACAATATAAAAAATAGGGTAAACAATGTACACAAAGTCTTGACCCACTAAACCAAAATAAATCTGTTCTTGTTTTCCCCTACATAACTATTCCCCAAAACACAATGCAAAATTGACAATGCAAAAATCAAAATGGAAAGAAAAAAAGCACAATACAGGAAACAACATGTGGGAAATATCTAAAAACAACTTCCTACTTTTTACGACAACCCTGGTCCTCAGGCTGCAAGTGAAGAAGGTTTGACACAAACACTCGAAATATCCGACTAAAGTCATCAATCAGTTCCATATCCAAATTTTCCTTTGTATCAGCCATTTTATGCCAAACACTGGGGAACGGGGTGGAGATCAAATGGAGGATTGGGACATCTGAACGGGGAAGAAATACAAGTTTTAATACAGCAGTCTCATCATGACAAGATATGCATGACTAGTGATTACAAAATCTGGGAAATTCAGAACATGCTGGTAATCAATTACCTTGTCTGGAACCAAAGAGTTCACCCCTATTCCTCCATGGCTTTTCAAGGGTTTCTCCATGGCAAAATTTCTTAACTTCCAGGCCTAAACTAATTGACTGCCAAACCCAGAATATTTACACTCAGAAAAGATACAGCGTGAACTTTTTAAAAAAAAGAGGCCGGTAAGACAAAATTCTAAGGCTTTTCCAGGACACAAATACAAACAATACAAGGGCTGTGTAGGAACCCTGGTGTAAAGTCCTTAATTCAGCCTATCACTACCAATACCATTGCCATGACAATACAAGGGCTGTGTAGGAACCCTGGTGTAAAGTCCTTACCATTCAGCCTATCACTACCAATACCATTACCATGACAATACAAGGGCTGTGTAGGAACCCTGGTGTAAAGTCCTTACCATTCAGCCTATCACTACCAATACCATTACCATGACAATACAAGGGCTGTGTAGGAACCCTGGTGTAAAGTCCTTACCATTCAGCCTATCACTATCAATACCACCTTACACCGAAAGGTACTAAAAGGTTATTGATAAAGAAAGAAGAAGACTATCAATACCATTGCCACAGCATTAGCACCTCACATTGGCAATTTCACACTAGGCAGATTTCTAATACTAATACCCTTCAAAACAAACTGAACGGACTCTGATTTTTTACCCAAAGCTGAAAACATTTTGGATCAAGAATTCAAGACATTCATGCAATCAATCCATCTGCCAAATCTAGGCTTATTCAAATCTTATATGCTACTTTGGCAGTAGCAACAAGTGGTCACTAATCTAAATCTTTCAGTGAAGGAGGTGGTAGCCTATATTGTTTTCACCCCTTCCCTCCAGGCTTGTAACGTTACTTCAACAGCTACATAGTATATCAAACTCCTAGCCTAATGGCTATCCATTCAATTTAGCTACCTTGTCCTCCCTTTTCCATAAAAAAAAATGAATGAAAGAGGGAAAATAAAAAGACAGAAGGAAGGAATGAGAAAGCGAAAGAGTATTGACACAAAGAGAGAATAAGAATGAAACCAAGACTAACAAAAAACACAGAGAAAAAATAGGAATTCACAATTTTCTTTTAACAAGATTGAATATAATAATTACTTTTCTCCATGAAAGGCTTGTGGTCATCTTCTATCCCTGACCAGCCCTGTCTATCAGAGAAAATGGTGGAATCTTTTCGAATCAAGCCTGTATCCTTCAGATGTCCCTCTGTGAATGTACATAATATAACGATTTACTTTGGATTTGGCTCAAGTGAATGGTGGTGAAATGGTGCATTGTAAAACATTTCATACATAGTGCACTACAACATATAAAGACATTGTGCAACCAGAAAAACCCCTAACACATTTACATACCTGAAAGTGATAAGAACTTACTTATCCAGTTTCCTGTTACCATTATGGTGTAGGGCCCGCTCTATGAGGCGGATTTTAATCTGGATCAAGATATTAGGCCAAGCAGGTGATCAGCCCACTGTGACTTTTTCATGGTAGGAATTGATTTTGACCGGACAGCAGCCTTTCAGTCTACTCTTCTCAATTTCCAACTGCCAACGGTTCTTTAATGTGCACCACTTGCACACGGGACCTCCGAATTTATCATCTGTCTCCGATAGGACTAGGTTCTTGATCCCACCTACCTTCATAGGATCAGGGGAGTGGCAAATAGGTTTATACCGAGTTTTGTGAAGAAAAACAACAACTGTCGCCACTGGGACTCGAACCTGGTATCTTTTGCTTCAAAGGCCAGAACCACTAAGCCACTGGAAGCCCTAAAGTGATAGAAAACATCCATAAATCACAGTATTACAGTACAGCTATCTCACATAAAAACTGACCTGTCTTCAATAATTGCTGAAATAACTCGGCTGTGTCATCAAAATGGTTGCTTATTTGTGTGTCACTTGTTCCTATTAAATCCAGCAATATGAATTCACGCTGAAAAAAAATACGAAAAATAAATCAAAATATCGTGTAAAAAGAAAATTTGTCATGAAAGTGAACACATTGATGACAGGGATTAGATAGACATGAGAAAGATGGACATGAAGAAATCATTCTTCAAGACCATCACAACTCCATGAGATAAAAAGACTAGGGAATGATTCTCTTCATGACAAGCATATTGTAGCTATAAACGGCTCTTTCTCTTAAAACTCTCATATAGGTACTCACAATTTTACTAAGTTTAGTGTCTTCATTGCTCCCTGGTACAAATTCCTGACTCCACCGATGTGCTAAATGTCTGGAACCATAAATGGAATCTTTAGGTGTCCAATGTACAAAAGCTTCTTCTCCATCCAGGAAAAGCAACTGAAGAGTTATGTCTTTCGCCTGAAATATACAATACAAAGCTACTGTAGAGTGTTGTCCTTCACCTGAAAAATAATATAAGATACAAAGCAACTGAAGAGTAACTGTTTTCACCTGAAATAGAAGATTGATTTCAACAGATGGAACACCAAGTAAGTGAGACACAAAAAGAATCCTCAGTGGTAGATGAGCATGAAAAATCAGGCATAGTAGTATATCCTTCACATCTTAACATTTCTACCAATCAAAGCATCAGAGTCAAGGAGAGGAAGATCAATATAACTCACAGAACTTGATGTTTTTGGTCCCTTGCTCATTAGACACTGCAGTTGCCTCGCTGTTTCAATCATGATGGCACAGGGAACAGCAGAATCTGTTGCTCCCATGAATCTGAAATGTTGAGCGCAGTACAGAAAAAATTGAACACTTTAAATGAACACAACAGGACTCAAAATATATAAAATAATCTGATCTCATCTATTTTAGCCACAAAGCACCAACTCCCTGAGTGAGAGCCATAAGGGAAATTAGTTTATTGGCTTATATCTCTGATTACTGCATTACTCATGGTTCCAAAATAGAGGACTAATGAAATCAATACATCCACAGCATATTTTATGTTCTGTGGGTCCAGGCACAAGTAGTCTGACACTGCATGTAGACATCATTTGTAATTAAAGATAGGTTTGCTCACTCAACAAATGAAACACATAAATTGTTTTTCTCTTTGTCCAATACCAAAACAAGTTCTTGTTGTAAATTTTAAAAACTCCTGGCTGCAAATCAAAAGCTTTTTACAGGACTGATAAAAGAAAACTTACGATCTAACAATGAACATATGGGTATACTATGAAACATATGGGAACACATGGTTTGGCTTTATAATATTTAGGATCACTTCTCCTTACAAAATATACTTTCATTCCATTTGGTCTAGAGATAGACATATGTGGTCTACAGACAAATATATTTGGTCCACAGATAGACAAATCAGATTTGGACCATGATAATATTATTCATGTAGTCTTTGAGGTTTGCAAATTATTGTAATAAGATGTCACATTCATGAGGTCACAGACCACATGATATGAACCATTTCTCACCTAATACAGTATTTGGAATGATGTTTTAAAACTACATCAAGGATATCAGAGACAAAGAGACTCTTTTGTCTTTAAATGACTTATAAAAGAAGTATCTATTCATGGGTGACAGGGGACGGCACACGAAAATCTTGAAGCTCAACTTGATCAAAGACAAAAAGCCTGAATGGTCACAAGCGTAACTTAACTCAAACTACCGATGTAAATTAAAGGTCATTAAACTTGCAGATTCTTAAAGAAAAAGCAGGAGATTAAATACTATGAAGACATTTTTTTAAAAATAAAAAAATCTGACTTGAGCCAGATGTCTGGCACCCATGCTAGGTCATAATAAAGGCGGTTCTAAAGAACTTGATAATCTCTAGGGCAAGCCATGAAAACTCTAAAAGGACCAGAGAAAATAAACAATGCTAGGCAGGCTGGAACCCGGTCCTCCACGTCCAAAGTCGAATGACTTAACCACTGAGCAAGGGACGTCCCCACTTATAATATACACATTTCTACAATCTATGCTGATTTTCACTCAGTATTGATGAAAAATGTTGTTTTCATTCCATGCAAAGGTTTCTTAGAAAATGTGTCATATGAAGGATATCTAGGTTATGTGAAAAATTAATAACTAAATACTGTTAACTTATATTTCTAATTATCAATATAAACGGCATCTATTATCATTATTGCATAAAAGCCATTTCCCTAAAAGTTTGTATGTGTGTAGTAATTGGGAGAACACATCTTTTCTTTTGCCACTGTTCAACACGCACAAAAATGAGGACTCACTTTCCCTTTTCATAGTATTTGGAGTCAAAATGACACGCTATTACCACTTTTCTAGGCTTGGAGGGATCATGAGTGGCAATTATATTGTTGAATTGTTTCACACCATAAGGAGTGTTGTCTTGAAATGGATCTTCTTCAACAGTCCACCCTAATTTTGCCATTGTAGACTTAATAAACTGTAGAATTAATGGGAAAAAATATCAATGTACTGAAGAGAATCTAGAAAGAAGAGGAGGAAATGAAAGGAGAAGGAAGAGGAGAAGAAGAAAGGGGAAGAGGAAGAAAGGGGAAGAGAATGAAGAGGAGAAGAAAGGGGAATGGAAGAGGAGAAGAAAGGGGAAGACCAGGAAGAGGATGAGAAGGAGTATCCAGCATCATCAATGACAAAGAATAGAAGAGGGTACATAATATATTGATTGTCATCAATGGGAAAATATTACACTTTCATTAACCAATCTTTCAGTCAACTTTGAGTTATAAAAATCATAATCATAGAGATACAGAATGAGACCAGAGCATTTTGATTTTGGATAGCCACAAAACATCACCTTGTGAAACAATGATGAAATACAGACATAAAGGATGCCTCTAAATTACTACCCGATAATTAATTTAAATAACTTTAAAATGGCTTGACCTAAAGACACAAATAAATTGCACAATGTAGAAAATTCATTACATCTTTTGGTGATATGCTCTTTACAGGTATGGGGCCCATTGGCTCCTACATAATGACGTAAAGTGAGATAAGCGACAATCGCAAACAGTAACAAGGAACAGCAAGGAACAGCGATAATGAAATGGCAAAAGTTGATTTTGCTGAGTTCATCCTTAACAGAGGCATTATAGAGAATTTATATTCCTCTGACAAGGCAAATTTTATTCGTCTTTGGAGCAATCAATGGACACAATGTGTGAGACTCAGGGAGCCGAAACGAGACATTTATTGGCCCATCTTTGATTAATACTGATCAGTGTATTTGCTCATGGTGCCAGTAAAGAGGGTGTGCTCACAATACTATATTTTTCTTTATGACAATTTATAGCCATCAATATCCCCATTCAAATCTTGTCCCAATCTCCTTTGATGACCTTGATCTTCATCCACCCATCTCATATCTGTTCTAAGACGTCACATCGCAATGACCAACCTCTTGTACTTCTTTATTCCCAGCGGTTCCAGAAACTCTCTCTATCAGAATGGGAGTTAGTATATTTTTATCAAACAGCTCCATCTGAGACATGTCCTCTGTCAGGTAACGTAGGGCTGATTCTTTTGTAACCCATCGCAGAGTTCGTTTCCGATTCTAAAGACAAAAAAAAAATAATTGTCAAATCTATTCTCTGGTTTTCTCCAGGAAACTGGACTAAAAGGTCCATCGCAACTCGAAACCTCTGCATCCAAAGAAACTGCTTGATGAAGTGATTAAAATCTTTGGATGGTCATTTCAGCTTATCATCTTAATAATAATAATAATAAAGCATTTATATAGCGCCATCTTGCTACAATAGTCATACAAAAATGGTGCTCGGAGGTAGGTAAACAAAATCATGATTTTACAACATATTAATTTGTACAGACATTTAATAGACATACTGTGATTTGCTTCTCAGCATTGCTGTGCAGAAACCCACCAAACAAAACAACCAACAAAAAGAACCAGACTTGATAGCCACCCATTTTGTCAGCCTGTAAATCAAAGAACAAAAGTTATAGATAGTTTAAGTCAAAGTAACACAGGAGAACTGTTACAACATTTCAACACTTTGGTTGCCGCGCCTTCCTTCCCGTTAGTAATTTACCATTGGTTGCCAGCCAATTTGTCAGGAAATTAGGAAATCGTCTATCAAAGGAGAAAAAAATTGTACAATATCTCCACCATCACTGGGTTCGTAATCCCAAACTGATCCTAAGACTTTGTCATCACTATATCGATTTCAAAGCTAAACCATGACTGAATAAAAATTCTCACCAGTTCATATTTTACTCATTGATTGGACAAGGGGTGCAGAAAAAAATTTGATATTTCGTTAGATTGTATCACAAACTGTAAACAATGTGGGCAGTGACTATGGTAATTTAATGTTGTTATCCGTAGCACATGTGCCCAGCCTCATGTCCAGCAGAGCTGCAAACAGAGCTGGAAAACTTTGGATCAGGTAGAAAAGGCAAGTAGGTGATCAGCCCACTGTGCCCGTACCTTGAATGGCCGGACGAGCATCACATTTTAAGGTGTTGCCCTGGTTTTGTATTTACTCTTGCCTTGATGGTAAACCCCTCAGCTATAAGAAAACAGCAGATTTTGCCAGATAAGATGAGGCAACTATGGTGCTGTATAAAACAAGACCCATCCCGGAAAACAAGCCCCATCCCGGCTCACAAATAAACAGGGAAACTGAAAATGGTTTCCAATTAAATTCCCCCAAACAATTGAAGCATCTCTTCTCACTTTTCACAAATTAACAGACTGTCAAATGAGAAAAATCATTGAAATAACATCACTAAGTGCTAGACTATCTTATAGATAGTCGTTCAATATGTTGGAGTTGGAATTGAAGGTGTGTCATCAACACAAGAGACGCGAAATATAGATCTAGACTAGTCTATCTATTACCAACATGCGGGTGAAGCTGAACACAAATGTCAAGTTACCTCATGTGGTTCGACTGCATGAAAAAAAAGTTGCAATGACCATCAACAAAAGCAATGAAATGTGTTTCGTCTCACCCGTCATTCCATGAATATTGAAGTCAGTTTGTATGATCACCAAAGTCTGCGTTGTGCCCTCGACTCGATCGTGTACCTGTCGTGTAAGGGTAACGATGTAGTGTGTCCCACGTCTAAACGAGTAAGTGAACAAGAGGGGAAAGGAAATGTATAAACTTTCACAAGGGACAAAGCACAGGGACGTAGAACGTTTCGTGGCCACAACGCCCTTCTTTCAGCTAACAGACAAAAAAATACATAACACATAACACGAAAATAGGAAGAAAAATAAACGAGTAAGTGGGAGACGGAGAACTGCTACTGGCCTACATACAACACACTTGACACACCTCCCCTCTTCTTTAGATCAACACTATTGTCAACATCAAAGCGTTCTGCACAGGTTACACCGAGGTCTGTAAACAAAAGCTAAGACCACTTGTTGCATCTTCCTAATCCCCCCTCACTTTAAAGAAAAAATAGTCTGAAACGAAGTTTCTTCTGAAGATGGTCAGGTTACCATAATATTATCATCATCCTGCCCATGCCTATGATTAAAGATTAGAATTGTTAGTTTTACGCTCCTGGCAACATCCAACACTTCTTTATCAATAACCTTTTAGTACCTTTCGGTGTAAGGTTTATGCATAATACACAAACTTTCGCCATTGATCCCTA
>JARBEQ010247103.1:0-32679 GCA_030265355.1 Tritonia tetraquetra | reverse complement strand
CTGTGTTATGCGCCTTGAGCTGTTAACTATGGAATAAGGCGCTCTAGAAATAAACTTTATTATTATTATTATTATATCTGCTTATCTATCTACTCATATATCTATCTATTTGATATGATCTTTATGTGTTTAAGATGGCGTAGAACTTTATATATCCGTCCATCTGTTCCCCTTCTTTTGGATCAATGGGTCAAATCCCAGCTGGAGTAGCTTTCTCTATCTACATATTGGCTTTGATGTTAAAATGGTGGAATTTATTTTGTTCGCATTAGTTTCCAAGTCAATTGCTGGGCATTTATGGGAAGCTTATGGTAGGGTCTCATGCTCCTCGTTCTTTAAAACGACCCGTGCCAACCAGTAGTGATGTTTTCTACCCTTTGTATGTCCAGGCGGAGGTCCCACGTTACAACCCAAATGCCGACCCCAAGATACAACTGTTGGCCGAGTCCCATGGCAGACAGATGCAGTATCTGCATGACCGCAACACGGAGCTGGAGCGACAGCGTGAAGGTGACTTGGCTCTCTTTAATTACCTCTTCAATACTTTTGTTTCTATGGACACATACAATACGGATACACTCAAACACACACACACGCCCACACACACACAAACACCCACACACACTCACACACCCCCCCCCCCCCCCCACACACACAGCATGATAGTTCAGCCATGGGATATAGAACAACGGCAGCTATTTTTCAATTTTTTTAAAGAGAATTATTTCACAGTTACTAAATGCTGTCACAACTTTCTGATTGGATCAGGGTGATTTTATGAGTACTTGTAGCACTTAAGATTGTCATTGGTATTATTTACACCCCCTACTGGTTTACTTATATTTTGTTGTATATACACTTGCTTAATATATATGTATATTTTTAAATTCCAGATTTTGTCTTTAAGATAAATATCTCTAGATAAAAGTCTATTTTTATATTTGAATAGAAAAGACATTGTGAAGGTTACTATTATCTAGATTACTCATGGTATTTTATTGGTACAGATGTAAGGTGTAAATGGTATAGATAGGAGTTAATCATTGTACATTTGTCTCTGTTATATTGGTCATTGGTTTTAATGAAGGCTGTGTTATTCTAGTAATCTGTTTTGCCCTTTGGTAATTACCATTGTAATGCCATTATTGTCCTCATATAATTTTTAATCAAATACTATGTTTTTTCAATAGAAATCCGTCGACGCTTGGAGGAATTAGGCAAACGTCCTGTTAAAGATGATGGCTCTATGGATGCCTTGTTACGAGAACTACGGGAACAGGAAGCAAGGAACCAACGGATGCTTGAGGAGTTGCGTCGTCAGTTAATGGAGGCCAGATATATGTGAGTAAATCATGTTTGTCAAGCCTTATAGTTATGTGTAGCTTTGTTCATAAACTATTTTTTATCAAATTCTTAAGTATTTCTTCATCTACATTACCATCCAATTTGAAGTTGAGCGTCTCAACAACACAATCAAATTGTGTCTAATAAAAGGGTAAGGTTAATTTTTGGATATAACTCTTTTACACTTTTCACAAGAAGAGGCTGTTTACTTACTTGATTTGTTTTTCAACTACTTATTTTTAAAAATGATTTGTGGGTTTTTTTGGCCTGTATCTGAAGTGGGAAACCTTGCAGTTGCTTTAATGATGTAGTGCTCATAAAAATGAAAAGTGAATCCTGAACTTTCGAAGTTTGGCTCACTTTAAAAAGGAAAATAAATATGTAAAATAGGAAGTATGGGTAGATGAAGTATGGGTATATACCTATATGAATAAGTTTAATGGCCAAAATGTTATCATGTGTCTTTGGAAGACTCTGGCATTGCTTTGGCTATATATATTTGCATGCGACTGGCATTAGAATTATAATATCTTTCTTTCTTTCTTTATCATTTTCCAGTTTACCTCTTGGTGTCAGGATAGAATTATACTATACCTTTTTATTTTTGGGCCCAGAAAAGAATAATATAAACTATTGGGTTTATTTCAGTCCTCCAACAGAAAACAAGAAACATCCGTTTATCTACCCTGTTTACTACGGAAACTCCTTAGTGGCAGAGATCACAGCCATGCGTCAGGCCTATCTACAAAATGGTGGGAATGACCCTGACATCCTTCACCAACTGGCACAGATGCAAGCTGAAGCACAGGCCATTGATGATTCTCTGAGAAACAGACCTGTACAGGCTAAAGGTATGAAATAATCTCTGCTTATAATGTTGACAATTCTAGTTCACTGGAAATTTTGAGATACCTACATGACCATTGACTGAGTAGAATCCTAATCTATCCTACCTTATACTTTTTTTTGCCATAAAAAACCCCAAAAAACCAACAACCCCCTCCCTCAGACATTTTGGCATAGCCTGTCAAAGCAGAAATAATGCATAAAATATAGAATTTCTATTTCTTGCTTTAAATGTTTTCTAACAATCCTATTTATAATGATATCATTGCTAGAAAAGGCTCACAAATTCTAAGATGATGATTCTGACCAATTCATCAATATTCAGTGTAAATGGTTTTCTCAAATTGTTCATGTTGATGACTATCTATGTATTTATCACATCTTAGGATTATGATACTTTTTATGATTTTGTATCTTGTCCTGAAACCTAGCGTTTTCATAAAATCTCTCTTTAGATAAACGAGATCCTGGTTCTTTGCATGCTCTGGAACTGGAAAATGAACGGCTTCTACGTCAATTAAGTCTTCTACAAGAACAGAATTTGGCTGCCAAGCATCGACGCAAAGGTGATCGTGAAGGTAGGCTGAGACATCATGGAGTCGCTCGGACTTTGATTGAGGAAAATGCCAATAAACCTGTTGTATTAGATACAGAGAAAACCAATAAACCTGTTACTGCAGAGGCTAGGATAACTCCTGTTGATCCACTTAATGTCAATGAGAAAGATCTATTACTTAGTAAAGAGTCAAAAGATAAAAAGGATAAAGCTAAAAAGGACTTTATTTCTCCTCGTCGAGCTTGGCTTGATCATTTTGATCCACTGAAAGTGAGAATTGATAAAGATGTTGGGAACACAGTATTTAAAGTTAGTGGAAGGTTGTGGGATAGTGACGATGAGGAACCAGACGGAGACGTTATAGACAAAACCAAAGTTAAAAGAGCAACACTCTTGCCTGAACCAACACAAGATCTAGTTAGTAATGTGCCTAATAAACCTCTAGAAGAGCCTAACTTTACAATTGTGAGACGCAATGTTCCTTATTATAAAAGACATTTTACTTCAAGAAAACTAAATGATGTAGACAAAGAATTAAGGGATTATTACTTGCAAACATCTCAGCCAAATCTGAGACCAGCAGATGTTGAAAGATTAGATCTGCTTAGTGCTATAAGGGAGGCCTCTAGATCAAATACAGCAGTTTCAGGAAATGAGTTCATTCCACTTAGTCAAAGGGTTGAAGAAAAAGACTTGACTAAACGTTCAAATGGACCCTCCCATCCACAGTTGATTGTTGAAACAAATACAGCAGCTTAAAATGGGTGGCTTTTTACACAACAGTTTGTGAATGGGAAAGGTCATTGATTCCCAATGAATATCTTTTCAATATCTGTTTTTGTTACCTCAGGTAAAAAATCTGATTCCTAAGATATTTGGAAATGTCATGATAGCTGAAATTTGAAAATGATATGTCTTGGAATTTCATACCCCTCAGGAATACCTATCTGCTCAATGATAAGATTTTTTGTTGAAAAATATCATCTTTTTTATTGTCTCTCAACTGCAATTATGTTAATTTGTCTCATTCATAATCCCAATATGATTTACATATCCTGGTTAGGAAGGAAGTACGATTTTAGAGTACTCGCAATTGCCTTTGTATTGTTTTGTAAGAAATCTAAAGAACCTATTAGGAATGTGAGTGTGAAGTTATTTATGATGTATCTGTCATTTCTTGCCAGACCAATTTTATTTATACACAATTCCCCCTGGAAGGGTCTTTTCTTTTTTCTAGTCATTGTAATGAAGTGTTTCATTTTAATCTGTTAACACTGACTTTGATATCAAGTACATTTACATTTTGTAATTGAAGTTAAATTTTGGACACTTTCCATTTGTAATCCCAAGAGAAAATTCATTGAGCTTAAAAACTTTGAGCAAATAGTTGTAGGTATGCAACATAATTTGTATATTATATAATGTATCAAAACCCTGTTCTGTGATTTAGATAAAAAAACTTTTTTTTAAACTCAAGTGATGTGGCTGTTATTTGATACAATTAAGGACATTTTCATAATGAAAGATTTTTCTTTTAAATGTTGAAAAGGAATAAAGTAAAATCATTAACTCTTGAAAACGTGTTGAATCTTTTTTTAATACTATTTGCTCAAAGTTTTACTATCTTTTAGTTTTTAGTTTCCTTGTAAATGTATTTATGTGTGTCTGGTCTGAGAATGTTAAAACTGTTGAACCAAAGTTCATTTTGAAAGACAAAATCATACTCATGAAAACAAACAAGGGCAGAAGGATCACTACTTTAGTAAAACTTTATATCATATGGGGGGGGGGGGGGGGGTGTCTGCCATCTGACCTCAGAGGATGTGTCTGCAGTAAGACAATGGCCATTTACTCATGCTCTTCCATCTGTATGAAGCAACTTTTTGCATTGATTAGTATGGAAAACCTCATCAAATATTGCCCTGAGAAGATTTCAGCCAGGCTTATCGTTATGAAAAGAGTGAAAAAGTCATATGCTTTCAATACATCAGATTTGTTCATAAACAAAAAAGGCTTCAATTTTGAGCGAAATGAGTCAAGAGGAGTTAGAGAAAATAAAACATGATTTCTACAAATGTGTCCAAGGAAAGCATTGTTGATATACTTAGATTTGCACCAGAGAAATATCTATTTTAGAAATAACAAAATGTAATTAGCAGAACACTACTGCTTCATATTCATTAAGTTATGACCACTACAAAATATAACATTTTTGAGGTACAGTAAAACCTAATTATGCTGCCAATAGAAAGTTGGCGTTAAAAAGAAAATGGCGTTATCAGATCCGGCCCTTGGCAAAGAGCAGGCGGTAAGTGAGAAAGGCAGTTTAACAGGAGGTGGTATAATGAGGTTTTACCGTGCCATATTTAAAAATTATCATGCCATTCCATATAGTGGGAGGTATCAAGGAACATCAAAAGCACCTTCACTCCATGATATAATATAGTCAGAAGTCCTGTCTATGGCAAATTAAAATCTTGTATCAATGCTGGTTGTCATTTTAAGGACTTTTTAATTAGTCCTTTCATTTGTTTGGTAAAAGAAAGGGTGACAGACATTTTCTGACGTCACAGTGTCAGAATGTATGTCTTTTTCAGGGACAACTATAAAAGTGAATCTTGCCAAGAGTTCTGTGTGTGAATTTACAATGACATAATATGCAAATAGAGTCAGGCACTACCAGACACATTGGTAAAGGAATGACAAAACTAACAAAGGTGTATATTGGTGTATATATTACAAGAATGGCAACTAATAGGCAATGAGTTATCGCCCTTATTTCTAAAAAATTGTCACTTAACACACACGTTAAGAGATGTGAAAGACTTCAGTTGTGCAAATTAAAACTCTTTTTAAGGATACAACACCAAAACTACGTTTCCACCTAAACTGATAATTAAAATTATGACAAATATGGCACTATTTTATCTTGTCTGAGCAGGGCTAGGGTGGTTAACGTAAGTCACACTTATGGAGACACTAAGGTGTGTGTTAAGTGATGCCAAAGGAAAATGGTTTAAGCGTAACCTGGATTCCCTGCACATTGAAATATAAAGATTAATAACTTCAATCAAAACTAACACAGTATCGCGGTACAATAATAGTGTGAAGGGATCTTATTGATGATTTTCAATGATTACGAGGTCGATTATTTGGCAATGACTCAAATGCACGCTGACGGTGGCAAAGGTGTGGCCATGGTGGATGTTCTAAACAATACAAGCTGATAAAAAGAATAAGATGACATTGCAATGATAGTCACTGCTGCTGCTGAAATTACTTGATGAGGCTGGGATATGATTTGAAATTCTGTGTAAGTGGTACTGATGTCACAACAGATTATCCACTGGTAGCAAAAGTACATAAAAGACAACTGGAGAGAAACAACTGGATTCAAAGATGGGGTTTCCTTGAAACAGACAGACTTTATTTTGTCTAACTAGTACTAGTACTGATGTCATGATGTGTCATTCTTTGGTAGCAAAGTGCATAAAACACAACTCCCTGTGAACACCCATCTACTTCTGTTCTCTGGCAGCATCCTTAGTCCTACATGACGATGATTGTGAGTCTGACACATGTCTAAAGACTGACACATACAGAGCTGTTTGTGAGTCTGATGTCTAAAGACTGACACACAGAGTGTTAAACAGATAAAACAATGGACGGAAAGGCCAGTGATACAGCATCCTTAAAATACTAGTTTAAATAAAACTATGCAAATAACATAGCTGGATAACACAAACAAACTGGTACATGTATAACATGAACGCATTAAAATAGTATATCTACTCATGACAGAGCATGCTCTGACTATGAGAGTAGACAGAATTGACAAAGATAAGTTTTTGCGCTCATGACCTCTACCCAGTTCATGGAATAAATGACGACAAAAAGAAGAAGAATTTCCATGAAAGGTATTTGAAAGCCACTTGGAAATAATCTAAGGTTCACTCCAAAGAAGCCCTATTATAGATAAGCTGCGAACATTTTTTCATATTTAGTAAGCTTGAAATCAAAGAGTTTAAAAATGAAATAAAGAAAGAAAAAAATGGGTTAACTAAAAAGATGGCCTGTATAAGAAGTGCGTTCTAAATGTAATAACATTTTAGAGTGAAAAGGTAATTTTAAAAAACCACCTAATAATGGGGTTTTGAAATTCTTGCTTTGAATTTTTCTGGAGGGTTGTGTTGTAATTGTATTTTTCTACAATATTAATTGTTTTTTTCTACATTATCTGTTTTGTCTTCTCAGATGATCTTGAAAGGGACATTCAACGATTACAGAAAGACCATCTACGCAAAATGTATGAGCTTCAGAGGGAGATAGAACGTTTGCGACAGGAAACATACTTGATAAAATATAATGAAAAACCAGCCCAAATAATTTTGCACCAAAGCCCACGCCCTGCCCCTGTGCAAATGGCTGCAGCTCCACCACCAGTACAGGCTCAAACAATTCAAGCTCAACCAATGGTATATTGCTTGCCAAGAACATTCTGTTAAAGTTCTCAATTAAAAAATCAAATAGTATGATGATTTGAAAAATGTAATAATCAATCACTGTATTGTTCATAATTATCGTATACCAAAGAAATGATAAAAGCTATAGTGAAGTTAGAATTTGAAGGATAAATGTGGTTTTCAGATTATTGAAGTTTATTTCCCTGGAATATTAAGGTTTTATTTTTTCCCTCTCATTTCCTCAGCCCCAGTACATTGAAGTTGACCGTCTTGCTCCTTATGACCAAACGTATGTAAAGATATGCTGATTCTTTTTGTTGTTAAGAATTTTATTCCACTACCAAGAAAAAAAAAGACCCGAGAAAAAAACTTAAAAAACGCAATCATATAAATCCTTATTTCATATTTTTTATCCGCTTTACCATCAGCTATGTGCAATTTGTATTTTATCATGTAGATAAAATAACATTTCCATTATTTTCACAAAAAGTGATAAGAATTTTAAGGTAGACAATAGTCGTGAAAAGCTAAAAAGAACTTCATTCTTTGAGTATTATTTTCCTTATGAGATTATTTTTCTCAAGACTACGTTTTGCTAACGTATCACAGAATACCTGTGTCAAAGATGTTTTTGGTATTGAATTGACTGACTTACTTGACATTTTATGTATCAGCAATGATAAATTAAATGTTATTTATTTTGTTCAATAAAAAAGAGAAAAGAAGCCAGTCAAAGAATATTTATTTTGACATTCATTTTTCATCCAATTCCAACTCATAGAATAATAAGATTTGTGTTGAATAATCAACACTTGAGACGATACATTGTTTTGCACACAGCTGATGTTTTACAGTGTAGAATTGTTTTGAATATTTTCTTTGTTGGTAATTCAATATAAAAATGCCAAATGGAACAGTTAAAGGGAGTTAAGATTAGATGAGAAATCACAAGATGTTAACATTTTTGTCACGAAACTATTTGGAAAGTCACAGGTACACTAAGATAGAGTTTGATATGATTTAAAAGCATGGTATGTGTTTATAATAGAGCTAAAGCAAAAATGTAAAGAATTTTTAAAAAATTTGATATGTGGTATAAGGGGCAAGGCAGTGAGAATTTCACATCATTGTGTTATATATTTCTGGGACATAATGAACAGTGTTTTGTAATATTTCTATATAACCTTTGAAATTGTATTTAATATTTTTTTTAGATATCATGTTAGTATAATATATTAGGGTACATATGAGGGGGTGAGATGCAAAATTGAGAAAGTCACCATTTTCTCTTCTTAAATTTGATACATCAATTACAGTTGGATTTTTAAAGATTTGAATAAAGATGATTTCATTGCCAAGAACAACCTTGACTGGATGTCTGAAATGGCGGGAATAACTCAAAATGACCAAATTGGTGTTTATCTGCTTTTGCATCTCACCCCCTCGTAATATATTATATGACAGCTTCTGACAAAGCAGAACATAAGTCAGAGAAGTCGTTTTTGAGATAGTGACGAAAAACTATCCTAGGTCCAATGAAGAAAAGGTGCTGCCCTGAATAGTAATACCAATATCTCTCAATACGATATCAATTCTGGCTTATGTTCCACTTTATCGGAAGCGGTATTTTATTTTTTGCATGTTTTATTTTTATCTGATTCTCAAAAGACTATTTCCAAAAGTTTTATTTTGCTGTCATGATATTCCTCCTCCAATTTTCATTTGTATCAATTCTAATGTTGGTCTTTAATTCTCCTCCTGATTATGTGTGAATTTCGATTTTAGAGGCAAACTTAACTTTGGTATTTGCCTAAGGCTTTTAGTTTTTTAATTTCGACTAACTTGCATGCCCACAAGTATGTGTGTCCGTATGTGTCCGTTTCAGTCCAAGGGAACCATATGCTCACACATGGGCTAAAACGCATCATCGGCAAGAAATTCATTCAGACCCATTTTATGACCTCTACCTGTTTGATGCGCAAATAAGATAAACAGGTGAGTCAAAGATCAATATGAATTTTATGCATCGTAACATTGATATAACTAACTTTAGAATAAGCTTCTTTTTAAAAATATCTCTGCACATCTTTTCTGTCAGTGGAGCAAGAATATCATGAATACTTTATGATTTTTTCTTCTGATTTTGACACTAATTATTTGATTATAGGTAAATACTTTTTATTGACTGTATGCTAATCAACGTAGCCTTAAATGAAACTAGATTTGAAAAGATCTTTTATAAAACTGGCCAACATTAATTATTTTTTATTTTTTTATTTTTTTTTCAGACTATTTTATCCTACTCGTTAAACAGATGTCTTTTCAAGTTCTTGCAAAAGTGGAAATTAACATTTATATCACTAAATATCCAAAAAAAGAGCATTGTTTTTGGAGCCAGCAGTTATGCTTTTAATTGTACCTCATATTTGTCAAGACGTGTCTGCACCTATTGTATCTTTAGATGCTTGTATTACATTAGCTGAGTGTTTGAAAATCATATCGTCTTCCAGTGCCTTAAATAACAGTTTTTATTTATTTTTTAAAAGGGTGTCTGGAATGAGAAAATTAAAACTCCATTTTGATTAAGGTATTTGCCTTAATACTAAATTCTTAATTTCATATGGCATGTAAACATTTTCTTTTCTTTTGTAAAGACTCAGCTTTTTGCATTAGTGATCTCTAAGTCATTTTCGACTGAATGTATATGATAATGATAAGGTAAATAGATGATGATGAGGGCGATGATGATGATGGAATGTGCTGCAATTGCTCACTACTGCATTCTTCAAAATTAAGCAATCTATATTTTTTCTACTTTGCCATGTAAAAGAATTTAATTGATCACAAACAGAGTTTGGTGTTATGAGATGTTGATGCAATAAACATTTTACAGTTTTGTTTTAGATTATAACTCAAGACCTTCAGCAAAGTTTATCTCTATTTTTTTCCTTTTTTCAAAAAAAGGTTGTATTATTTTTTAAATTCTCATCGTATTGTGTGAGAAAGATGATCAGAGATATTCAAATATATCTAATCAGTGTTAATGGGACATGTGTTGATGCATGAAAGAGGAAAATTAGGAACATATTTTTGTGTATGACAGAGGTCATGTGTGCAAAGTGTTTTATTGGTTAATACTGCTATCAAAAGCACTTTGACATAAGTATGTTTTAATCTTGGGTTACAGAGAACATGGTTGAGCTACCAAAGGCAAAGTAACGTATCTACTGGACAGTTAGTTTTGCTCTATCTGCCTTTGCAGCTTCGGTTACGCCAATCTGCTTTTGGTAAACTCAACAAAAATTATATTTACGTCGTGTCGACTTTAAAAAACATGTTAGCCATTAAGATACCCACTTCTATCTTTGTCAGCATATAGAAATGGAATTGCTGACCTAAATAATTGGAAAAACTAAAAAAATCAGAAAATGGCATTTGGACGCTATAATTTTTTCAGTGTTAACTTTTTTCTTTCTGTTTTCTATCAAAACGCATGATCGTTTTTACTTTCTAGCATTATATGATCATCGAAGAAATCCTATGAAATAACCAAATTAAAGTCAAATGAGCTAAAAAAAAAGAAATTTAATTTGCCATTGTCAAGTTACTTTTTGCTTTGTGTCCATTTTATTTATGAACAAGAGAAAGATTGCAAACGTAAACTACCCAATTACAGAAATATGGAATGAAATTCAAAGAACCCAACTTTTTCTTTACATATATCATGGTGCTTTATCCTTTGTATCAATTGAGGTCTTCCAGGTTTCTCCTTGTCACTACCAATTATTTTTGTTCTTTATTTTCATCCAACCATTCGTTCTTTTGAGGGTCAGTGTCAACTTGATTATAATGGATGAATTTCTTCTGTTCAATTTCATATGAGCTTTGGTTTGCATCAATGAAATATTATTTTCTTACTATATCATTTATCTGTATCATAGTTTCCGGCAATTTACATTTCTTTAGATAATATGTCAACTAGAAATCAATATTTCAACTAAGATCAATATTTCAACTAAGATCAATATTTCAACTAAGATCAATATTTTATGTGTTAAAACACACACAATTTTTGTATTGATAAGAATTGATTTGTATTCTAGTTGTCAATCCACTCAAATGTAGTGGAAATCACAGATAGTCTTTTTTTATATTAATTTCTGATTTATTCAAACTTTTATGCCTCCTAAAACAGTTTAAAACAAACAGATAGCAGGACATAATGAGTTGAACGTGATAATAAGTATGAAGTAAAATACAAAATTGATGACTATATACACGTCATTAAAAGTCATTATAAACATAAATATGCTATAAGATGTGCCATTTGATAGATTTGTTAAATCATACCTGATCCTTAAAGGTAAACCAGGAAATGATAAAGAAAGTAAGTTGAATATCACAATGCACAAGATATGTTTGCAACAACAAAAACAGAAAAAAAATATATTGTTAACCCATGGTAGGATTATAGGTTTACACTATCAAAAACCCCATGTTTAATTTCCAATATATGTGTACGTTTGTATTATGTTCTTTTTTTTAAAATATGAAAATGTGATTATAATGCTTAGGTTATTTGTTTGTTTGTATTTTGCTGAAAATATGTGTTTAAGATGATTAGCCTGTTTTTTAAATTTATTATCCCTGCATCTGTATGAACATAATAGGTTTTTGGATATAGTATGGAAATAAAACCAATGTTTGTAATGTTTCCCAGACTTCTATTATCTCTAAAATGTTCAACAGTTGTCAAGTTTGGCTTATTTTCAATCTGACAGACACTAAATGTAGGTTGAGTTTTAAGAGTTTCCTGTGAGAATGTGGTTCACAATCCAAGATCAATAACTTGAAGAAATATGTATGTGGAAGGGCTAATATAATTTTGGAGCAAATCCATATTTTGATTCATTGTCCATATTTTGATTCATTTAAGATTTGATCACAATGGTATTGTATCATTTTCTTATGATGTTTCAAGAAAGATGAGGATATTGTTCCTCTGGATGTTTACTGGTAACAAATATTTTTTGATTGAAATGATTTATCTATATTTAGCATTTTAATCAAAGAGCATTTTATTATATTTGTCTATGTGTATTTACTAGCAATTACCTTTACGTTGATTAAAAGCAAATGTGATATTATGCTGCTTGAGCGATTGTGATATGCATGTTAATCTAGCAATGGACGTGATGTACACAATGATTTTTTGTAACTTGAAAATACACCATGTACAACATATTTATGCTTGTTTTATTGACTTTTTTCCCCTTGATTTTACGTGTTGGGTATCAGTGTAACGATACATATCAATGGTCTACTTGCAAAGCATTTAAGTACTTGCAAAGCATTTAAGTACTCGCAAAGCAATTAAGTACTTGCAAAGCATTTAAGCTTAAAAAAGGCTATATTGAAGAATAATGAAACAATAATGTCACTGTGAGAGTCAACCAAATGCATGATTTGAGCAGATAATCCTTTCAAGTATTTTAATTGTTGGGAGATCCATTTGACATGAAAGTCTTTGGCAAAAATGTCTGACCTATTTCAGACGGTAAAAAGTTGTGAGTTTACTGTTGATATGTACGTTCTTATTTATGTATGTAAGTGTGCATGTGAGCCTTTGTATAGATATGTGTGAAAGAGTGTGTTGGAGGTAGAGAGAGATGGAGTAAGCAGGAGGGAGAGAAGAAAAATGAGACTGGCATGGGAAATCCTCAACCTTGATTGTGATGATGGTTTGAATCTCGTTATTAGGTTTTCATATCTGTGTGACAATTTCTGTATTTATTTCTTGTTTACAAACATTGCTCAGCATTATTGGGAAACACAACAAACCAACAATGAAACTCCCAAAGAGCTGCACATCAACTTATATAGTGAACATATTTTTACTTTTAAAAATCATGAAGTTAGAATAGAAAATAAAAATTAATGGTTTCAAGGTAACAACAATCTAATTCTCAAGGTTTTGATATCTAGTTGTTTTTTTTTATTTACTCACTTATTTTTAGAAATTACTATTACTTCTGGAAGGCAAAGAAACCACACTTTAAAAAGTCCAAAAAGCAAATTTGAGACTTTGAAAATGTTCTTTAATCAATAGTATTACAAAAGAGGAAACAGTGAAAATTTATATTTTAATCTTGAAGGAAGCTGATTAAGGTGTTACTGATAACACCATTCAAGATTTATAACAATGCATTTGTCATCTGCTTGTCCCAACTTATTTCCCAACTATGTGTTTATTGGTTGCAGTGTTAGATTGTTCTTTGCAGAATATCCATGTGTCTCTGTCCATGGCATCCCCTACTGCGGTTTCCCTCCCTTTGAGGTTGAGTCTGATGTTGTCCATCCACTGCCATTTTGGTCCACCTCGCCTCCTTGTTCCCTGGGGTTTCATTTCCAATACTCTCTTTTCCACACACCCATCCTCTCTCCTTATCACATGACCAAACCACCACAAATCTGCTCTTAGCCTTTTATCTGAAAAGGAAAGATTCATCTAATATAATACCAATTCCTTAAGTTAGAAACAGATTAACATTTAATGTCAGTGATGTGTAGAGAGAAAACAATACAAAAGTATATTCCAAATGCAGTGTGGAAGAAAATAATCAAAATGAAAGAAATAGAGATTAATTATCAATAGATTGAGGAAAAAAAGAAGACACAAAAGGTAGATATATGACTAAAAGTATAGCATTTATATAGTGCATATCCACAAAGTTCATCTTGCTCTATGCGCTTTACAATGTATAGTTTACCCCTGGCAGGCCATATTACTCCCGTAGCCTTCTCAACTCTATGAGGAGTATACCGTGCGAGCTGCCTGTTAGGCGTTTCAGCTCTAGCCTTCTGACAAGATCATTCCCTACCCACGGCCGGGTACTCGTTTACACTTGAGTCGACTAATTGATTATTTTGGCTCCAAATTGTTAGTTCTACTCATTATTGAATATAAAATGGAATGAAGATCATATATTTTTTTAAAGAATTGCTGACAATTAAAGAATTTGTATTTTACTAGCTCATGGACAAAATAGGGATCTGCTTTATCGATATATTGTGATAGTGGCCGATGCATTAGTTAAGGACTTCGTAACTGCAGTTTATCGATCAACTTTAACCTTTCAGCAGAATGAATATATCATATAGGAAAAAAAGAAATGGAGTGCTGGATCGAAAGTTGATGTAGACAAACAAACAGAGAAAGTGATAAGCTCCTACTCCTATAGGACTCAAACCAAAATCTACTTTCTGCATCGGTGTCTTGTCCGATTTAGAGTTTCTCATCCAGCAAATATCTGCCAAGAGAAATGGTTGAATGATGAAATGTATTGAGGAAACTGACAGTGAAAGAATAAGTGCCATTTTGGTCATATTTTATTCCAACATAGATTTTCAGATTAAATATAGTGTGTAAACAAGAGAATTAGACATGGGATGCTTGTAAGGAGAAGCTAAGGGAAGAGGAAGACTATGAAAAGAAATTTAAATTGTATCATGGTGTTCCTTAAGAATTGTAAGAGTTTAAGGTTAAACATCACCACTGCATATAAGAAACACAAGGCTGTTTTTTTTATTTTCAAAATCTTCCATTTTTGTATCAATGATTCAGCATCAGTATATGTACCCATGAAGCAGATGTTGATTGTGATTTTAGCAAAGATCTTTTTTATGCATTAGGAGTATCAGAATATATAACTGTGCATCACTTTTCCTCCTGTTAGAAATGTTAATGAATTAGAGTGAATAGGAGATTGTATCCTGATATTATAAAACAATGTAGGATTTAGTACCAACTTTAATTAGTTGCGATCTAAAAAGACATTCACTGATGAAGATATTACCACCCATGAATGATGCTGTCATAAGTCATTTGTTTAAAGGCAGCAGGAGGCCCTTGTGGCATAGCAGTAATGCTTTGGCTTCATGAGTAACAGATACTGGGTTTAAATCCCAGGAGCAACATGACCTATGTGTTGCCAAGAGCTTAAAACTAATAACTTTAAACTTTTAAAGGCAGCATTGTCATGTTTCATTAAAAAAATCTCAGGTATATTTCTAAATTTTTGGTCATGTCCCATTCTATGTTTGAAATATAGGTAAGTTTACCTCATGTTATCACAAGGAGAAAAAAAGAATATCGTTTTTCTTTGTCCACAGGGCTGGATTTGCTATTTTCTATGATTTTGCCTTGAACTTGGATCCACGAATAACAGCTGTGCGCTTCATTGTTGGCTTACATAACAACAGTGCTAAACTTGGGGAGCCTACAATTCTTCCTTTAGTGTACACAGAGCCAACCTCTGATCAAGGTGGTTACACGCATGCTGTCAATGCTGTCTTGGGTGCAAGACAACCTGTGCCCCGGTGAGTCACATCAACTGTCATAATGAATGTATTTTCAAACTATTATAGAATGTGGGCTTGAAAAAAAATTATATACATCAATATACCAAATAAAGTTGACTTTTACTTTCTTGCTAATTTCTATTTTCATCAAATCAAAACTGCTAATTTGTTATTTTGAAAAAATGGGTATGGATAAAAATATTTTGATAAAAACTGATAATACAAATATACCACTCAATACTGATAATACAAATATACTACCAATACTGATAATACAAATATACCACTCAATAATGATATTACGAATGCACAATAAAAGTGAAGTTCTTAAAGTGTGACCATCATTATTACTTTTACTTTTATATGATCACAAATCTGATTGAGATAAATAGTTTGGTGTATGCAAAGACTTGTTTTTGAAAAGTATTCTTGGCCTTAAGAGATAACCTTACAATGTTGAAAATAGGGTGTAAAGCTGACAACTTTACATTTTATGAATTCTCTTTTCTCTATAAGCTGCCCTGCTCAGCCTGACCTTGGCATTGTGGTAGAGCTTCAGGCAGCAGGTGCGCCAGGATCAGAGCATGATCAGTCTCGTCTCATCACTCGTGCCTGGACCAAACTCCCACTGTTTGACGGCAATGAACGCTTGATGACTGGACGTTACCGAATCCCTCTGAGAGCTGTGCCAATCAAACCATACATCCCTATCAATGAATTGACATCTGTTCCTCAGGTTAATTTGATATTTGTGATTGAATCTAGCATGCTAAATGTCTGCATTCTTTAAAGACACAGACATCTTGTAATCTAGTCAAGTAAGAAATCATTTATTGAATTTAGCAAATCAAGAAGCCTTGATATCAGCTTGATATATAAAGTAAGTTAGTAGTGTTGGTGTGTTTTATTAACGTCAACATCTTGGGTGCCCTGTTACTTACGTGTATTGTATGATTGTCTTAAATTGTATGAATTGTTTTTCATGATTTTTGTCCCCCTTGTTATTGAACATTGTACAGCGCCAATGAGCATCTTCTTGATGGATATGGAAGTGATGCATATTATTATTATTATTATTAGAATGATAGGAAAAGTATGTGTCTTTGACATATATGCTTGCATTTTAACTGAACTGATCACACTATGTTCAACAGCTTGATCTTTAATCTGGTTAGAACTCTGATAAGACTTTTTATGAGTTTTAAATGTTCTAACACAATTCTAATGATCGGACATGTTTTTAAATTCCTTTCAGTATGGAGAGGCAGAGTTATACTACAGAATTGTCAACATGAGAGATTCCAACAGCCAATCTATGGCTACTATAGCTGCTATCAATCAGGACATGTATCAAACTGCTCCTTTGGTAAGTACTGCATCAGGGAAAACAATTTTCATCTATAGTTGAAAACTTTTCTTTTTCTTAATTTTTTCAATAGTAAAACTACTAAACTCCTACTCTTTAATCTTGAATTGACTAAAAGTGAAAGCTCTAACTCTAGCTAAAATATCAATTAGAAATATTTTTGATTCTTTTTCTTTTTTTTTTGAAAGTTTTTTATGCTTGTGACATTAAAGATGTATTCAAGAAAATTGACTTCGATTGAAATCATTAAGAATAGGATCATGGTTCTGAATGACTTAGAAAACTCAAATTTTTATTTCGTCTTATGTAAAAAACCACATTATTGTGGCAAAATCTGCTCAGTTTTCTTATGTGCCATTCACGGTTTGGAGCACAGTGGGCTGATCACCTGCTTGCCTTATCTACCTGATCCAGAGTTCTCCCAGCACTGTGTTCAGTAATACTGAACATGGAGCTGGCCACACTACTCCTCAGGGGTATAATGTGCCGTTTGGATAACAAAACAAACCTTATGTAAAACACCTCTGCCTTGATCACTCACCTTGTAATTAACCTTTCATTTTCTTACTGTTGCCAACTATACTCATATTGTGCTGCTAGTGCTTTAGGCTGTAGTAAGCTTTGCATATTTATCTCATAACCTTGAAGATTTATTGAAGTGAAAAATTACTCATTGTTTCTCCATGAAATTGTCCACAGGTTCTGATTTTTTCCCATAAATTTTTTTAAAGAGAAAAACTAAAAGTACAATTTTTTTAGGGACATGTATGGGTGAACAGAAACTTTGAGGCAAAAACAATATTTTCTTTGTTGCAGGGTGGTGTGGTGCTGTCTCAGGTGGCAATTTCACCCCTCCCTCCTCCCCCTCCCCCTACTGATTCCCTCCCAGACTCCCCTCACTTGCCATTTTACTCACCCAGACCCAGGTATGAACGTGATTTCTGAGAAAAGAGAGAGACTTATAATATAGAAGATGCTCTAAAACAGCTTTGTTGAATTATAGCTTTTCTTTCATTGTGCTTACTAAAACAAGGTGTCTGGGAAATGTGATATGTATCAGGAGGAATGCATGAGAGAAATATATGGCAGTGTAGAAGAAATGATGCATGAAAATAGAGAAAGTAGAGGATTTGGAGATAATGCATTAAAAAAATTGTGAGACCAAACAACGAAGTTTGAAAGGATTTTATTTATCTCCATTATAGCCAATATATATAATAATGAGTTATTGTTTCCCACCATCCTTTGGTGCTGGACATGATGATTTTGAAGTTGTAGTATGTTTGTATCATGTAGTGCTATTTACAATTCATACTCTACTAAAAAATGTTCAATGCCTGAATACACAATTACACTATTATTTTATGTTAGCTTTGACATACTCTATCTATTTACTTGACAGTTATAGGCTGTTTCCTTGCTGCAATTTCAAAGTATAAACAATCTGCTTTCTTATGTTCTTCATAGCCTGGTCTGATTATTATTTCCTACAAATTTTAGGTCCTTAACAAAATTTTGTGTTCAATGTCAGACAAAAGGATGTCAAAAAAAAGAATAGCAAATATGTTTTTATCAATTCTTTTAGATTGTTGATTTTTAAAAAAGCATTAAAAAAAATTGGATTTGTGACATCTAGCTTTCAAAATGATTGTTAATGCTGACAAAAAACAAAAACAAATTGTAGTGCGGCCGGAAATAAATGAAAAGTGTTTTTCCTTTTTTCTCAGCTGACATATAATGGAATTCTAAGATATTTTATGCAATCCTCTAAATAAATTTGTCATAAAACTTAATATAAATTTTAGATTGAATTGATGCCATACCTAAAAAGTTACCTTCGTTAGCATATATAAAAAACTCTGAATCCGACTCTATAAGGAGTTTTTCCTGCATCAAAAATGTAAACAAGCTAGGCACAACAAAATATAAGCAAGTTCACTGTGTTTGCAAAAAAATGTTCGTGTATTTTGTCACGAGTGTGTTCACAACAGGTAGACAAATCATTTTAATGCTATACGACATTGTGAAAAGTACACTCTATCATTTTCTTCAAAATTGTTTCATTATCTAAATCATGTTCCAACCAAATAAGAATAATCTGCAATTGCTAGCTTTCCGAGGTCAGGTGGCCATGTAGTCTAGACAGCAGACTTCCATGGTGAGGGTCACTTGTTTGAATTTGGCTTCAGTTACTTCATTTTTGCTTTGGGCAAGAAAGTTTACTCTGTTTGCCTCACTTGACCAACATGCAGAAATGGGTACCAATTTTTAAATGAGATTTGAGAATGTAATCTGTTGTAGACCAGTGTCCTCTCCAGAAAATGACAAATTGTCACTTGTCCACTTCATGCTACTGAAACCGGGTTAAGCTCCGGCTCTATGAGCAAAAAGGCTATAAAGGACATACTACCTACTGATATTGATAAAGGAACCACTGACAAGAATAGCCCTAGAGCTTGGAATTGCTCAGAGCTTCCTAAAAAAAGATGGACATTATAAGTTGACATTGACGAGATCGACTAGAAGCGACGTGGGAGGAAAAGGATTAATTTTGACATGGATGTCCTACAAAGATGCATATGAAAGCTGTTTCATCATGATTGCTATATTGAGAATTTAATACTTGTTTTTAAAAAAGATGGTAGGGTTTGCTAAAAGACAAATAGTAATTGTCCAATCCTCTTTTTCATAACTTTAAACCATTTCCTCCAAAGCGGAGTTGTGAAAATCCTGAATTTTAATACTGTAAAATGTTTAAAAGTCGTGATCCTTTCAGTTATCAATTTTTATATAGCTGTAATAAGCTGAATTCTTTCCTATTGTTTCAAAGTTGATGAAAAAAATATTTTTTGTTACAAATTGATAGACAAGTTCACAACAAATATCAGAAATGTGGAAAAATAACTGAGAAAAAAAAGGGAAACACTTTTCATTTATTTCTGGCCGTTTTGTAATTATAAAAGAATAAAGGAAACATTCGACAATGTTGCATGTATCTACCTTACACCGAAAGGTACTAAAAGGTTATTGATAAAGAAAGAAAGAAAGTTGCATGTATCCCCTTTTTTATTTCTTTTTATTTAGCTAAATCTGTTTTTATCATATCTAGGTATTTTTAATGCTTCTTCAGTCGATGATCATTTGGTAATCAAAGCATCAAAGGATTCCTATCCCTAATTGAGATGGAACTAAGGAATGGAGGCATGCCAACATATTCATAAATACTAAAATATTGCAGATGAAATTGTTATGCACAGTCTAATTTTGATATTTATTCTTTTTTTGTAGTGGAAAATATTTTCAAGTCTTTTTTCAAAGTAAACCTATGAATTGAAGTCCTTCCTTACCCAAATTTTTAATGAAGTCTTGAAAGAAACAACTTTTGATCATATAACTGTGAAGTAAAAATTGATTAGTAGAGAATAATATGCTACATATTTTTTGAAAGGTCGAAATTAAATATATGAGTCTAATTCTTTTCCTTGCTTAAATAAAATTATTTGATTAAATGAATAGAATAACCAGCCTTGTTGGGGTGGGTCTCTGACATGTTTTGATGGTTAAGACAGCAGGTCAATGGTACAAATCAAATCAAAGTGGAAAACAGACCTTGAAATGGCAGCCTCATCACTTACATTTTGAATTTATTTGATTCAAGGAGAAACTGATTATGGAAATTATAAAGGGAAGAGTGAATCTGACACTAAAAAGAGAAACTTAGAGAGATCAAGAAAGAAAGGAAAACGATAGTGTCTCCTTAATCTTACATTATTTACTCATCATGAATGTTTATTTTTACTAGAGGAAAAAAATTATAAATCTTGCCGATGTTTCTCAATCAGGAACAGGACTTTACCCCCGATACAGAACTCCAGTTTGATTTTGGACCCGATTATCGGCTTTCAAGTCGACAAGGTGAAGCACGCAGAACTTGGTGAAGGCAAAGTTAGACTCACAGCATATTATCAGGGAAATGGGAAAGTAAGTTTGTCTTTTAATATACTACTATAAAATTGTGTTAATAATAGAATCTCAGGTATACGTATTCTGAGTACAAATTTGTCACAGCTTAGTCGTCAATAAGCATATTCTCATATTTATACATCTTTAATTCATATACTTTCCGTATTTATTTAATTATTACTGAGGGGTAATCTCAACGGCAAAAGTAGCTTTGCTCATTGTCTTATCTAGGATTGATACTACAGTGTAATGCTCATGGTGCCAATACCGAGTTGTAGAGACCTAATTTGGTGTTTTTGATGGACCTCCTGGTTCGGTTGAGTTCCAAGATTTATGTTTTTTTGAGAGAGCCAGCAGTACCCTAGAATGCAGAGATATTTGCTATGTGGAAGTTAATCTGGGATAAGCAGTGGTTCCTGCAATGTAACATTTTACGTTTTTAACAAAAAATTACTTTCATTGTTTTGAGTCTGAATATAGTCAATATACATTACGAAGATTTTTGTTTGCATATCTTCATATATGATTATTTTTAAGATGTGAGAAAAGGAAATAAACCCATAAATCTTCATTGTCAGGTCGTTCAATCAGCAACAAGTCCAGTTATGTGCAGCACAACAGCAGTCAAGTCTAACTTCCGATACAATTATCACATCTTTGGTCAACAAGAAGCTTCATTTCAAGACGTTCACATGGGTGGTGACATGATTGTCATTGCACGATTTTATCTCAAACCTCAAATAAAGTCATCAGAAAACACAGATGGCACAGAAAATCCCACTGGTGCACAGTATGGAGAGGAGATCCTCAAGGCGTGGGCAGTTATACCATTAGTACTGTCTACACAAGGAGGTATTGTATTATTGATTTGATGTTTTGAACTATGTCAAGAATATTATAATGGAAATGAAAATGTCTTTTTTCTTGATCAATTCCTGTTTTAGCTTTTGGTGTCTGGTGTTAGTGAAAATGCCTAGAGTAGATTTCAAGTAATGTTGAGCCAATGTATTAGGTATTATAACATTTTTCAATTTATGAAAAGAAAAGAAAAACAATAGTCCTTTTTCTCTTTGCAAATTAAATAATGTTTTCTCATTTCAGTCATAGTTTGCATTTTAATATTATTTTATTTATTTCAATTGCCAGAACTCTCTGCAAGGAAAAAGCGAGAATTTAACCCAAACATGATGCGAATCAATATTGGAACACACACTCTCAAACTCTTCCAGCCCCCTGTACCTGAACCAACCACAATTCCCTTAGACGACATCCATTACCAGCGTGATTGGCGCCGATACGGCAAGGCCAATGTCAGGATTCACATTTTCCAAGGCGTTCCTCGGCCCGGCTCTCTGTCACCAAGTCTCTTATCTGATGATGGAGAAGAGATTTTGCCGGAGGTAAAAAAAATTTCTTCTGTCATAAAATTATCTCTACTTCCATGTCTCAAGGCAATATTATGCCAATCTCACTTGAAAACTTTGAAAACTGGTGTGAACATGTAGAAGTATGTTTTGTATACTGTCACCTGGGATTTTAGAAACAATGGGCTTATCACTTGTTTCTTGCAGACTTGGACCTTCTAATTTTTAGGGATCTGTGTTTACCTTTTGAAGCTTGTATGGAATACAGGGCTTAGTACTTAGTTGGGCCCAGCAATGTCAATCACAGCTAAGGGAATTGCAAAATAAGAAATAATGCTTGATAGTGAGAAAGAGTGTTTTGTCAGAACAGTTGTAGTAATCGAATAATATAAATACCCATCTCCATGACGAATGCAATTAATATCACTTGAGTATAATGATAGATTTTTTCATACCTATTTTCTCATAGCAGTAACAAAAGATTTTTTCCCCTTGAAAACAGTATGCTTGGCTTCCTTTAGATAGGAAAGTTGCTCCAACTGAACCCTTCCATGCTGGTGATGGATTTGATATCTACATAGACGAATGTCGCTTTTTGCCGGATTCAGTCACATTCTCTAGAGTGAGTCCTAAGAAAAATAATGCTTTTTAGATTAATTGTATATTAAGAAAAGGAAAATATATCTGAATGAAAATAATTTTTACTTCTTTTATTTTCAGGGCACATTGCTTTTTGGATAAATTTTACACTGTAGCAAACATATAAATTTTGTTCATGTAATTTTGTATCTGAAATGGATATTTTATTCAGATTCTTTTTTTACTGTTATTTTTAGGTTGCAGCAAGGATTCTAGATCGTAAATATGAAGTTTATGGCAAGGATATGTCTACCAGTATTAAAATGGACAGTGATGTTTTCAACCCAGTTTATGATTTCCGTACAGAGTTCAGGGAAACTCATATTCCTCCGTCAGCAACACTGCTTTTTAAGGTACTAATTTCATTTCATAGATGACAATGAAAAAGAGTGTTAAAGCATTTTTCTGAATTTTCACTGTATTAGATTTATTTTGTAAATTTGATCATTTTTTACTCTATGATATGTCTCTATATTATCTATAATTTTATAAAGGTTCATAAGATGTTTAATTCTCTTGCTCACTTTTTTCTTTCATTATCACCAGGTGTATACAATTGACAACTATTACCGTCAGCTTACTGTAGCGGGTTATGCCTCTCTGAACATCTTTGTTGAAAATGGAACCCAGAGACAACCCAGCATAGACAAAGCTGGAGTCCAGGTGATTTGCTTGATTTGTCTCAGTAGAACATACAGTATTGAAGATTTCTTAAAATTGATACAATGTTCCTGATATAGTGCTGTTGAATAATATGTTCATTTACTCATGTATCGATAATTTGAAAAATAAACAAACTTTCTTTTCTGATTCAGCCTCATGTATAAAGCCTTTTCACAACCAGAGTCCAATACTTGATTTGTTATCAATATTTTTATTGGCGTTGTAGTGGATTTAAACTCTAACATCATTGTTCTTCAGATTTCCCTCAACGAAGGTGGTCACCAACTCCGACTATATAGTCAAGGCCCTAATGGTGTGGACCCATTTACAGAAAAGTCATTTAGAGATGCAACCACTCGACATATTCCATGTGCATCCATCTTAGTGCGATTGGCTAAAGTTCCGAAAGGTCCCAAAGGAAGACCTCTTGAGGTGAGATATATAGTCATGTATTTGTTCTATATTTCACAAACAAAATGATTTTGATAATATCTTTTTTACATTACTTGTATCTGCACCTATCTACATGTTATTGACATGTAAAAGAATTTTGATTGATGTGATAGTCTGTAATAGATTTGATGTCAGTGATACATGTTTTTAGGCTGCTAAACTTCCCCCATAAATGTCAAAGATCTAAATATTTTTTGGAGATTTAGATGAAATATAGTGATCTTGGTTGAAGAGAAAACTGACGATGCTGTATTTTCCTTCTTGTGTGATTTTTCAGGCTAATCGAGTCCCAAAAGCTGATTGGTCAAGGTTAGGACTTTTTTACCCCAGGCCTAAGTACTCAGACAGAGTGTATTTTTCTGGAACTTGTGTGCCAACCAGAGGGGAGACAAAACTCTTCCATGCCTTACAGAAACGATCTCCAATCACAATAAGAGATATGGTAGCATCTACTACGAAAGCCAAAGAAAGTTTCCTGAGCTCTGACAAAAATATGGAGCAGTATATCAGGGTAAGGGCAGTTCTAGATAATTCCTTCTCCGGAAGAAAAAAGATGAACAAACCCAAAACTGAACACAGAGTAGGCAGCTTTCGACAGAGGCCTGCAAATGTTCTTTTCTTTTTGTATAAATTATGTTTTCAGCGGGGTTGGTTTTTTTTCACATGCATTTATTATTTATCTTACCTTCATTAATCTAGGATTCAATTCTTTATGACACAATCAAGGGTTGCCAGTATGCCAGTTAGTCTTGAATGCAACGTATTAAAGATCATCTTTCTATTAGATAGAACTATTGTCAATGTACACCATTACCTATTTGAAATTTTGTGGTCTAATGAAAATTTAATTCTTTTACTTTCACTGATCAGAATCAACTTACAAAATCAGTCAATGCCAAACCTCTGGAGCAAGACCTGAACTTTATAGCACAGTATGACCCAAAACAAGGCATCAAGGTAGGTCTGTTATGAATAGTCATGTCTGTATTATTGGTTTAACTCAATTGCGATGGCTCACGCAACTTGCGCAGGATGTCTGAGAATTCCCTCTTGACGGATCACGCAATGCTCACACCAGCTAGATCCCATATCATAAACGGGAATCATTATCAATGGATGCATTTGATACTTTTCTCCATACATTCAGGTCCATATTTTTACTCAACCAGAAAGTTTTTTTTTTGTGAACTGAAAAGTGAAGAGACTTTCTATTGTTGAAAAGTAGGAGTTTTCAGTTCACTTTTGTTTTACAGCTTAATTTTACACACTCGTTTCTCTACCATGTCTCGACTTCAACTAAATGTTTTAAAATTATTTGTTGAAGATGGATAAGATAAAACAATAATTTTTTTTTTCTGACAATGATTATTTGTTATATTCTTTCAAAAGCGTACCACAAACAGTTATCAATATAGATAAATGATTGTTTGTTTGAATAACAGTTCAATATTATGAGATAAATCTGAAATGTTACTGATGTAGCTTTATTTATTATTGTGTTATGAGCTTTTGAAATCATTAAAAAATTCTCAGTCACCGATTGCTGCCTTAGAAATAGAAATAGCTGTCTCAAGTGAGTTCAAGAATAAGAATGAAATTCAACATAAAATATTTAAAAAATGTTTCTAGATATGTTTTGTCAATGTTGTGTTGTATCTATGAATAATGCAATATTATTCTATTTCACTTTATGATAATAGATAAATGATTTTTTTCTATAGATAAAAGTATCGTGATTTGATATATATCTTTCATGAATGCCATATTATTTTATATTGTGAGATGGAGATTGATAATTCTGTACATTATTCAATCCCACAACAGATATCTCTGGACAGTGCAGTCAATATTCCATGGTCGAACTTCACATATGGCCATATGTGTCTTAATCCACCTGGGGCATTTTATATGGTAATTCGTGACAGTTACATATTTTCAAAATATATGAAGAGTAACTAGAATATTTCTATGTTCTATATTTCTATGTTGTATGATATTTTTCACCAAAATATGATCGCCACTCCATTTGTATTTCATATATTGTAAAAAGAAAATTAACGGCACAAGTACACAACGAACATTTGTAAAAAATGTTATCATAGCAAAAATTTGATTTATTTTTTTCACAAATGGATTTTACAATTATCAAGTCAATATCAATTTGTTATCCTCCTGCTGATTGTATGTAACAAATATCAGGCGTTGGTGACAGGAAGGTGATGAGTAAATTTTCTAAGAAATTGAAACAGGATAATGTCTTTGGGGTACATATTTTATAATGTTAGTAGATGTAATAATGTCTTTGGGGTACATATTTTATAATGTTAGTAGATGTAATAATATTACGTTTAACTTAGTATTTCACCTAGTTTACATTTTTTATCTTGAGGTCATGATTCCCTTTACTTTTTAATTAAGATTTTTTTTTAAATTTGACAATTAGATTGAAATAAAGTACAAAAATGTTGACTTCGTTAATAAATGATTGATATCTTCAAACAGGGCACACCCCACGCCACTTATGACAAGTTGACTTTCACTGATATCCTTGATCCACAAAGCACACACAGCTCTCCTACGTGGAAAGATGGTTTTAAAGTGGGTGGTTTTTTTCTGCACAGATTATTTAGTTTTGAATAAAGCAAAACTGTATCAAATTTTGAGACTCTTACATTTTGTAGTATTTGCTGTGATAGGAGGAAAACAATGTTTTTGAGCTTTGACAGACTTATTTCTACTGGAATATTCATGTAATGAATTTGGTGAGGAAGGGGAAAATATTAAGAGGTGAAAGTTGAATCCCGGTTACTTTATCAGTAACTCAGCAAATCGGCTGAATATTTTGTATGACATATTTATACTTGTCAATTACCATGTCCGATAATCAGAGGCGCCGGTGGCCGAATTATTTCATAGTTCTAATGTGGAGTAATTTTCTTCTTCAGCACTTTCCAAACAGATCTTACCACAGATTCCTTGTGTGCATCATTCATTTGCAAGAAATATTTGTCAATGTGTCCAGGGATAACTACAAGTATGGCTTGTTGGAGCAGGTATGAGTCATTTAATTTAATATGAGTTATTTCTGCTGTATATAACTATAGTGTGATTGTCTGAGATCAAAGGGACCATTCATTGCACATTGCTTTTTGGGTGAGGTGTGATGAGGTTTCCTTTCCTTAGTTGTGGTGGAGAGGCTTGAGTGGTCTAATGATTTTGAGGGCTATACCAAACAGGTACAACCATATTGGGAAGACCTCAAACAAAGATCCAGACCAAGTGGTCACAGGGCTTGGTAAGAAGCCCCGAGGTGGCAGCCCCACAAGAAACAATTTATATGAACTCTGTGACTTTGATTTAATAAATGAGCTACTCATAGACCACTGGCTTCTGATTCACATTCGTCTTGTCTTCATGATGATTCCTCCTGTTAAAAGTGCCTCTCACTTTGTTTCATGTGGTGGTCACAGAATGGAACTGTTTACGTCACTGTTAACCACACCTCTTCCTTAGTGATTCCTCTTTGATTTGATGGTAGATGTAAGCGGACAGCCAAACGGTCACGAAGTTACATCCTCTCTCCGACTAGACCAGTTTGATGATGACAATAGGGAATAAAATGATAAAAAATATTCTTTTTATGATAAAACTGTAGGAAAAAATTTTAGTGAGGCAAAAAAAACACGCAAATTGGGAGATGTTGTGAGTGGCAAAAGATTAAAATTTATCATAAGATTATTTCATTTATTTTCTGTTGTGTTTTTTTTAATCTAAAGGCATGGACAGCTGTTCAAATCTTCAAAGATAAATATTGCTACACAGAGACATTCCAAGTTCCATTGTTTCAAGGTGCTCCTAATCAAATGCTCCTAAAGCAACTGGCTCGAGAACCTTGCAAGGATTGGATGGAGAAAAGCATAAGGAACAAAACGGTAAATCTAAGAAATATAGACTACGTTATGTGAAAGACATAATATATATAGATCTATATACATTTTTTTTCACCATTGATACAAATATCATTTATCAACACATTTTAGAGGAGGAGATTTGATTTAATTCATAAACTAATGCATGTTCCAGATAAATGTTAGGCTAATTATCTCTTATCTTATTGGCACATTTGACATGATGATACTTTCTCATCATTTATCCTAATGAAATAAGAGGGATATTTTTTGTTATTTCAGATTAAGTTGTTGGATGGTGCGTCTGTCTTTGTCAGAATATCAGATGCCAGAAGAGATGATGAACTCATGGTAGATGTCCCTTCATCACATCTGGTAAGATGTTTTCCAACTGTATCTTTCTCACTACAGACGGTCTATGATAAAAAAACAAAACGAAATTCTTTTATCTGATAACTGATAGACGAGTTATTTCAGTGGATCCCGTGTGTATTGTGAAGCTGTATATCCAGGGTATTAGTCATTTTAAGGGTTTCTTTTTTAAAAGTCAGTATGTGTCTTTTGTTGACATGACAATTAATGTTTAAATTTTTTTGGAGTATATTCGTATAAATTAGAAAATTTTCAAAAACGAGGAGTGGACATAGGCTAAATCTTTGATATTTCTATTCATATCTTTGTCATTTTATAACAGACACCAATCAATGTGGACTACATTCCTCGGGGCCTAGAAGAACAATATTCCAAAGAAAAAGGAGGACGACCTGTAGACGCTTTGATTCCCCAAGGGAAACCAGCAGATGTTTTCTTTGATAGTCTACGTACCAAGTTCAAAAGTGTAAGCCATTTATTATGATTTAGAGAGGAATTTTGTGTTAAAGTTATTATGATGTATCTGTCTACCTATTGTGTGGATACTTGAATCTTTCTTCTTTCTTTATCAATAACCTTTTTAGTACCTTTCGGTGTAAGGTTTATGCGTGATACACAAACTAAATTAAAAGGAGAAGAATTGAGAGACATAAATACTTGAATCAATTAATGTTAAATTGAATGGCATTGTTTTTAATTTGTGTAAGTTACAAATTTATTTCTGAACTTTTAAACAGCTTGAAATACTGATACATTTGCTCTTTTTCTTCCTCATCCAGTTGGTATACAAGTTATATGAAGAAGGAACCATGGGAGACAACTAAGGCCAAATTACCATTAGCTGCCTAACTCTTCAAAACAAAAGAAAGATTTAATCATTAAAACAAGATTTTCTATCAAATTCTGGAATAAAAGGAAAGATCAAAATAGTACAGCTGATACAAAAATTTCAAAATAAAAATTGACGATAGAGTTGTGTTAGGCAGTGCTTTATTTTATTTTTATGACCACTGCTGACATTGTCAAACCCAGTATTTGACATGGTTTCATCAAGTGATGATTTGTCATCATGTCATCATCCATGTTTCTGAAATATGAAAAAGAAAATGCAATTTTGAAGAGAAAAAATCATCACTGTCATTTAGTCAAGTAATGCTGGTGAGAATACTACCTCTTGTAATGCGTCAAATTATAAATCAGTGTTCATCATATCCTTGAGGACCAACAGTGAATTTGTTCATTCCATCCCCATTCTTCATCTGAAATTGCATTGCTAATTTCAGTAGTAAAGACGGACATTTGCTTTTTCAGTCCTATGTTTAACATGCATAGGTACGTTTAACAATGGATTGAGTGCAAATTCCTGATGGAGACAAATTCGATAGTACCAATCTATGAATCTTGCTTCATACTTTCATGAAATTAATTAAATAACTCCATCGTGACAATGTGCGACACACTGTGATAGAAGCCTTCTTGTGGTTGAGCTCAAACAGTGGTGTGACCAAAAACCAGATTTTTCCCCAAAACAAGTGTTGAATGAACTGTGCTTTCAGTGGCCTATAACAATTTGTTTTAGATTGCAATGAACGTGTTGAGATATTGTGCAATGACACTCTGTGCATTTCATGGATTAGTGGACCTAATAAAGTGACTTATGACTGTGTATTATCTGTGTTAAAGACAATGCAAAATGTGATAATTGTATCGGAATAAGATATTAAAAACTTCAAGACTATTCTTAAAAATCGATTAATTATGTGGGACAAACAAGACTTGTGTGCTGAAACCACTTTCAATATAAACTATGGAAAGATTGTGTCATTACAAGCATTCAATTTTACCATGTCTGTGAAAAGTGGAATTTCCAAGTGATTTAAACAAGATTTATATTTTCTGTATCATGACTGAATTATATTTCATTTGTGTAAACTTCACAGAGAAATTGCAACCTTGTATTCTGAAGGGAGAACAAATTAATACAATTAAATTTTACCAACGAGTAATTGATGACAAAAGAACCAAAGCTCTAGAATTATGTACTCACTTAATGATGTTGTGCAAAAGCAACTGGTAGAATAGATTTATTGCTGATTTACCAAATTCAAGGATTCCAATTTTTTTCTTTGTGATTATCGTGGGATAGCTTTACCATTATCATCTTTCAATTTTTCCATCTTAACATGGGGAAATATTAGATTAGGTATCATATTTATCAGATTTTGAAGTTTGCCATAAAGTGAAAAAGTACATAAAATGTTGTGATGTAAGTTAAAGAAGCTTTATGTACTTTCTCATTTTATTTAAGTACACTTCATGGCATCACTAGCTGCTCCTTGATCTTCTTTTACCTTTGGAATTTATTCAATTTGATTTAAAAGATTAGGTACAAAAATGAATTGAGAATTTCAGGTGTTTGTGACAATATATTTACACTGGTTGCTGATGAAGACATTTTTTATTAATAATGATGATAATAATAATACTTTTGTTAATCCAAATTTAGGAAATTCATTGTAGGATGTTCTTTACAATTGTTTATTAGTGCTATAGCTTCAAGTGGAGGTGGACTGGCTGAGTGGTCTAGACTACAGACTTTCATGGCGAGGGTTGTGGGTTTGAGTCTGGCTTCAGGCACTTCGTTTTTTCCTTGGGCAAGAAACTTTACTCCGTTTGCCTCCTCAACCCAGGTGTAGAAATGGGTACCAATTCTCAAACAAGTCTTGGGAAAGTATTCTGTGATAGACCAGCATCCTATCCAGAAAGTGACAAATTGTTACTTGTCCGCTTCGCGCTACTGAAACCGGGTTAAGCTCCGGCCCTATGAGCCTTAAAGGCTCTTAAGGACATACTACAGCTTCAAGTAGAAAATGAAACAAAATAAAAACTCATTAGTTGATCCACATGACTTAATACTTGTAAACAAAAGTAGGAAATTAACACATGATTTTTTGGTGGCTTATAAACTGCAGGAAAAGAAACTAATTTGTTGTTAAAGTTGTGGCTTTATCGAATGGTGTGGTAACAACTCGTCTTTACAAAATTATGATGTCAGAGACTTGGAACATAGGTTGCCACTGAGTCTCTCTCTTTTCCACACATGCTGCTATATTTTGTTGCTGATGGATGTAAGGCAGTTTGTATAACCTTTAATGACTGCTTTGTGATCTACATATTGCTAGGTAACATCAGTTGTAAGAACTAGAACAGTGTAGTGAGAAATGAATGCTAGCAAGTTGCTGTTGAAACTGTAACAGCAAGTTTTTTGTTTTATCATTAAGCAAATATCTTGATTTTTGTTTTGTTTCTAATATTTTTGAGTTCAAATGTAAGGATGTAATTGGATCATTACATTCTTTGTAGGTTTGAAATATTTTATAACAATATATTAGGTATTAATGACATTTACTTGTTACCTCTATAATTTCTCATATACATATAATATGAATATGAGCTAGTCCTTTTTAAAATCCTCTTTTGTAATCCATATCTGTTTCCTTTTACACATATCAATAAGATGACTCCATTGTTAACATATCTGCAGGTAAATGATTTAACACTTTCCCAACAAAGTGATTATATGCTGTGTAGAAATAAATCAAAGCCTTCAAATCCAGGTCTAATTTTTAATCTCATATTTTGAATTTGGTTTTTTTCTATCTGTTGTTGACTTTGTTGTCATAATTTCATAACTATCGTTTTATTTGCTGATAGGAATCCATCTACAGTTTACCTTTTCCATGCATAATCTTTACTGTTGCAAAGTTAAGGAATCATTTTATAGTCCTTTCAGTGCCAAATGACTTCTGGTTATTGAGTGATGGTTTTTACACTGACAACAACTGTACAACTGTCAAATAGGACTAAGGGGGATGTGGTAAATAAAGGAAGTGAGAGAGATAAGGATGGATTCAGTTAATGACAACCAAAGAATGATTATGAATTAATATATTTTTTACTTGCCACTGCCTGAGAGGTTTTTGAATACAGACTACAACTACAATATTATGTACATAATCTGTGTTGTGTTTGTGTGTCAAAATCAAGAGCCTTGAACAATCAGAAACCAACACTGTTGAACAATTTCATATGACTATGGTACACTATGAAATGTAACCATACAATATTACTCAATGGAATGCGTTGGTTGTATTTTACAATCAGATCCCGTTTAAGACTTTGACAGGTAAAGTTGGTGCCTAAGAAGCTACTCGTTTTTTTCTAGGCATCACACCTTGAATTCATCCTGGGATCTTACTGCAGTTAAACAGCAATATATGTTAACACATTAATTAACTAATTCGTTCTTGATGTATCAACTTGTTGACCTAGTTTTCGGCATGGTATCTGTGATTTAGAAGTAGAAGTCCTTTGAAGACTG
>JARBEQ010247070.1:0-11460 GCA_030265355.1 Tritonia tetraquetra | reverse complement strand
CCCTCTTTCTCTCTCCCTCCCACTCTCTCTCTCTCTCTCTCTCTCTCTCTCTCTCTCTCCCTCTCACACACACACACACATACACACACAAACACTTTTTTCTTTCTTTCTTCCCCACTATAAGGGTCAGCGGCCGGAATTTTACTTCTCCACAATTCCCGTCGAGGGCAAACGCAGGTGTCCGGCACAACTCCTGCATGTCTTTTGGATATTGCTGTTTAGATTATGAAAAACTATTTATGGCACTATTTTTTCTCTTTAGGAGAAATTGCAATTCAAATGGTTTGGTCTGAGTGCCCGAAAAGTTTGATCCATCACGTTAAATCCTTTGCATATTATTCCTTTCTTTCTTTTTTATTTCTTTACCTTTCAGTTTCATGTTTACATAAGATTGATAAACTTCCTCCACTCCTCTCTATTGCGACGTATTCTCTTCGCATCAACTAACGTTTCTCGTTTCTGTTCAATATCAGAGATGGCCTCTGTCCACCTTTTCCTGGCTCCACCTTGTGACTACTGTCCTCTAGGGTTACACGCAAATATTCTATCAAGGATTCTCTGTACATTACGGCATGTACAAACCATCTTATGTGGTAAAATGTGCTCAGTTTTCTTATAGATGAGGGGTTTACCACCAAGGCCTTATGTGGCAAAATCTGTTCAGTTTTCTTATAGGTGAGGGGTTTAGCACCAAGGCCTTATGTGGCAAAATCTGTTCAGTTTTCTTATAGGTGAGGGGTTTACCACCAAGTCAACAGTAAATATTGTTATGGCCAAAATGTGGGCAACATCTAAAAATGTGACGCTCATTGTGCCATTCAAGTTTTGGGGTACAGTGGACTGATGACCTGCTTGCCTTATCTACCTGATCCAGAGTTTTTTCCAGCTCTATGTTCAACAATGCTAGACGTGGAGCTGGCCACGACGCTCCTTGGGGGTATAATGTGGTTTGGATAACACAACAAAAACACAAACCATCTTTATTGATTTTCTACCTTTGTGCTCCGCACGTTCTGTTTGAAATTCTCTAATCCAAGTGTTACTAACTCTATCTATGAAATATCATCTAAAATATATTATTTCTATTTATCTCTTTTATTCCAGGTATGGAATCTGGATAATCTGGATGCCGATATCCATCACGCTAACGAGATTTTCAAATATCCAATTGGGTCATTGGCCATATCATCAAAAGCTGGCCACATCCTGTGTCACGATGACCGTCACTCGGACCTCAAACTGGTGGACATGGCTACAGGAAAGACGACATCCGCCATCATGCAGGGACAAGAGGTCAAGCGGGTGGACAGAGTACATCTTTACTCTAAAGGAAAGTACGCAATCACGAGAAATATCAGGATGGAAGAGGAAGACACGCCACGAGTTGCCATGGCAACGGTGACGTGGGACGCTGTGTACACGGATATCGTGTGGCATCTGGAGACCAAGAAGAAGGCTTTCACCGTCGAGAACAGTCGATACGTCATCTTTGACAGAGAGGATGAAACTGTAGGCTTTGTTAAGTGTGTTTTCCACAGCAAGTTTGACTGGACGTCGAATCTGTACTCGTTCGTGTCCTGGAATCCCAAGGACAATGAGAAAAATCAACAACAGAATCGAGGGTTCGACTTTCCGGCCATGTCCGAGTTCATATGTCCGCCTGTCATTCACAACGGCAGCGGGAAACAACGCTTGCTCGCCCTAATTCAAACCTGCGATAAAACCATCGGCTTTGCTAATGTTGAGACTTCTAGAAAATACCAGAACATTTTTTACATCAACAGTACCGAACGAGCAGAACAGTTTGACACAAAACGAAAGCAAATTTCTGACATCCTCATGCACCCCGAAGAAAAAGATCAACTAGCCCATATACAAGTAGTAAACAGCAACCTGGTTCTACTCCTCTACGTTAAAGGTGTTGACTTCTTCACTTTCAATAACGCCCAAGGTCTTGTCGTGCCACAGAACGTAGAAAAAGGATCCATACTTTACGACCCAGACAAAGATGTCGTCATCAGACACATAAAACGTGTGCTAGATCCGGCCACCGATTTAAAAATCTGTCTTCTGTCCAAGACCTCCTCCATCAGAGTGGATAGTGATCTTCGCGTGTTCTCCACCGTGCGAAATAAACAAGAGTGCCAGATCAACGCCCAGCTCCATGTAGAAAGTCTGCGACTAGCTCTAGACGGGGAGTACCTGGTCGGGCTTTCTAAGAACAGACGGTCGGTGCACGTGTACAGAACATCGAATGGCGCCAAGAGCGGGCTTCTCCATATCCACGGTAAGGGAACCTGTCTGGAGGTTGGATCGGATGAACGCACCATTGTCGTGGGCTGTCATGACGGGAGGATTCTGATCCTAAGCCTCGTTTTGGGTCTGAGCGATCCTTACATTGAACATATTCAATATCTGGACTCTAGAGCGGAAAGAGCCGAAAAGAAAGAAGATCGTTTGTTGGAGAAGGACGTTGATGACGTGGAGAAGAGACAACCGGAATTGATGCGTCTGGCGTCCAAGATACGCACAGACGTCAAGATGGCGGAACGGAAGAAGACCAGTTTCAAAGGTCTGGCCGCCGGTATGGCATTAACACGTAACCTACACAAAGCAAAGTCTCAAGCCTGCAGTGTACAGTAATCTAAGGGAAAGCCTCAAGCATGCAGTGTACAGTAATCTAAGGGAAAGTCTCAAGCATGCAGTGTACAGTAATCTAAGGGAAAGTCTCATGCCTGCAGTGTGCAGTAATCTAAGAGATCGTCTCATGCCTGCAGTGTGCAGTAATCTAAGGGAAAGTCTCAAGCATGCAGTGTACAGTAATCTAAGGGAAAGTCTCAAGCATGCAGTGTACAGTAATCTAAGGGAAAGCCTCAAGCATGCAGTGTACAGTAATCTAAGGGATCGTCTCATGCCTGCAGTGTGCAGTAATCTAAGGGAAAGTCTCATGCTTTCAGTGTACAGTAATCTAAGGGAAAGTCTCATGCTTTCAGTGTGCAGTAAAACAAGATCAAGTCTCATGCCTGTACTACGGCCAAAATGTGATCGATTCTGACAAAACGAAACATAAGTGGGAGAAAACGTGGTGACGAAAAACCCACCGTAGGGTCATTATTATGACCTATGACCCCTACCAACTTCACTTGGCAATATGTCAGCAACCGTTCAACTCACCAAGATATATTTTAGTATCATTGAAAACAAGAATCGTATCCCCTGATAATGATACCCATATTTTAATGTATAAATTCCGACATATGTATATTATTATTATATGTTACGTTTTTCTAACATTCTCTGTACAATATATAGGTTATAGGTCAATATATTATATTTCGCAAGCAAAACATATCATTCCGTTCTTTAACACTTTAAAACAGTATTTGTGTTGTTATCATAAACCTAAATGATTTTAATGGAACCAAATGATGTCATCCACACAATGTAGGATTCTATAAATATATTGTTTGTATATCACATGGTCTTTTTCGGCACATGATATATATATCGATGGTCTCCGGTCGCAAAACGATCAACTCCGAAGACCGCGGAAATCCCCCTCCCCCTCCCCCCTCTCCTTTCCTTTGTTGCACCGTTCCCGATTTGTTCTAAAAATACCGTGGGTGAAAACCCCAACAGAAATCAACTAACTCCGACAATGACTCAAAACAATCAACTCCGTGTGGATATTGGTAGGAGCAAAGCCCTCATGTCTGAATTCTTGAATAATGAAACATTTTACAAAAAAATGCCTTCACACATTTAAAAAGTATACTTCTGTAATTTTTTGCAGTGTGTGAAACAACTAGACCCAAAGCTTTGAAACCGAAACTAAACAGTTTTTCTTGCCTACTGTGAAAAAACGTTTTTTTCGGAGTTGATGGTTTTGCGACTGAGACCATCGATATATATATATATATTTCTATACGAGATTATATATTTATGTCTATATAGTATATTTTTGTGATATTTTGTTTACATTTCATCTGTGATATATTTTTAAAAAGCAATATTTTGTTAAATATGATATACACCTATTAGTCTTATTGACTATGCTATGAATGCACCTCGAATGATTATTGATTTGGCTTCATGTCGTCTGAGGGGAATGCACAGTGGCGACAGTAATTGATTCATCGGTCTTCCGTGATGATCACAGTCCTATGTATTGCTCTTGGTGCAAAGAACGGACGATGGACAGAATAGGCTGATCACCTGCTTGTCTGAAATAGGCACTGTGATTTGTTTTGTTATCCAAACCACATTATACCCCCGAGGAGTGTTGTGGCCAGCTCCATATCCAGCATTGCTGAACACAGAGCTGGGAAAAACTCTGGATCAGGCAGACATAGGCACTGTGATTTGTCTACCGGCCTTTTGTGATAAAATACTCTCCAATATATTGCACTTGGGGATGATAAAAGTTGATGGACACAGCAGTGGGCTGATCGCCTGCTTGTCTGAAATCCTTGGATCCATAGCATTTCAAGATACGATTTTGGTCACACATGGTAGATGAGATGTATGCATTCAGATATGCAGGCAGCTGGTGCGCCGTTTGAGACAGAACACGAGGGTGGCGCTATCAAAACTGCTTCTCGTAATGGGGCTTGATTAAACAAAACACAAATATTATATTATGCAAAAGGTTGGAAAAGGGAATGTGATATTTGTATGATGAGTTGTTAGTGTCTCAATCCAATGCAACAATTTGATCATTGTAAAAAGCCCACAATAAAATTTTTAATACATGATTTGTCGCAAAAGCGTTTGTTGTTGTTTTGTGATGGAGAGTGAGTAATATAACACCAAACATCACACAAGAAGAAACACCAAACATCACACAAGAAACACGAAACATCACACAAGAAACACGTCAAACATCACACAAGAAACACCAAACATCACACAAGAAACACCAAACATTAAAGCAAAATTCTCATGGACCAAGGGTAAGGAGAAAAAACGCCCAATAGAATTCCTGAGAGAAAATTCAAGAACAGAGCCATGAAGGCCCGGAACGAAAAGAAATCTTCATCTGTTCGAGTTTCTTCTGTCCTCTTCTTCCCTACCACTTAGAAGGACACCCTCCACTTCTCGTGTGAAGGCAGCTGTTCGTCGCAGGTCGTCCAGGCCACCACAGGGTTCCCTTGCCAGCGGGGGGTCTCCGTTGTTCGAGTTTGATACCCAGACTTTGACTTCCATTGCCCAGAGTAGTAGAACCTCCCAGTTAGTTTTTACCAATAGTTGAGGGGGTACCAACAAGTGCTACAGTCATTTGTTTATTGGCCCGTCTTTGATTGATACTAAGTTATGGACACAGTGGGCTGATTACTTGCTTGTCTGAAACTCTCTGTTCAGTCGTGTTTGGTGGTCGGGGTGCCTGCATTTATGGAAGGTATCTTGTAAAAGTAAAGAATAGCACTTATATAGCGCATATCCACGAAGTTCATCATGCTCTATGTGCTTTACAATGCATAGTTTGTGTGCCTTTCATGGCTGAACATAGAGCTGGCCCCAACACTGATCAAACAAACAGACCAACAAACGTTGACCTCCAGTAACCAGTGGGTAACCTACTGATCCGGACTCCTCTCTGGTGCAATAGTGAAGCACTCGCGCAGGATCTGGAGATACACGGTTCGAATCCCCGTCATGGTAAAAAGTTACATTAGCGCCCCCCACCCCGTCTGTGTGTGTTTTAATCCTATCGGAGATAGACTACTCACAGTGGGTTGATCACCTGCTTGGCTTAATATCTTGATCCACAGAAATCCAGCCTCATAGTGCTGGCCCTACACTGTAATGGTAAAAGGGAACTGGAGAACGACTACAACTAGGAGGTCTTAATTTAATTGTTTGAGATTTCTTTGCCCATTTTCGTGTGATAAGTTTGTTTTTCTGTTAGCCGAGAATGGCATTGTTTCACGAAACGTTATACGTCCCTGTGCTTGGTCCCTTTTGGAAGTTCATACATTTCCTTAGCCCTCTTATTCGTTGATTTGAAATATTTTGTCCCTTGGATGCAAGGGAGATCATCATATTCAACACATTTATTCTAACAATCAGTTTTTCCACGGTTATCTTTCTTACTTGAAACGATCACTTAAGGTAAGCAGAATTAAGTGCCTTGCCCAAGGGCACAGCGCCCGAGTGGTCACCCATTCAAATACTGATCACAGTCATAGTGGCTTGACTACGCTGACCGGTTCATCCGTTCGACCACCAGCGCCAAGTATAGTAGTACGTATTGTTGACGTTTCTGTATATCTAAATATGTTTTTGAGTGTTGGATAGATACCACTACGGCAAACTCCAAAACCTGGAGGACCGGGTTTGTTCTAAAAAAGTATGTCCTTTAGAGCCTTTAAGGCTCATAGGGCCAGATCTTAACCCGGTTTCCGTAGCGTGAAGCGGAAAAATGACAATTTGTAACTTTCTGGATAGGACGCTCTATCGCAGGGTACTTTCCCCAAGACTGGTTTGAGAATTGGTACCCATTTCTACACCTGGGTCGAGTGAGGCAAACGAAGTCAAGTTTCTTGCCCAAGGAGAAAACGAAGTGCCTGAAGCCAGACTCGAACCCACGACCCTCGCCATGGAAGTCCGTAGTGTAGATCACTCGAAAGGCCGCTGACGGGCCAAATCAAATAATAACACAAAAAGGTCACAGTGGGCTGATCACCTGCCTGGCCAAATATCTTGATCCAGAGTAAATCCGACTCATAGAACGGGCCCTACACTACAATGGTAACAGGGAACTGGATAAGAAGAAAGAAAGAGAGGGTAAGTCCTATATTGGATCGATTTCCCTCCAGGACAGGAATGAAATGGAGAGCATCTTTTGTTACCCACCCCCACCCCCACACCCCCCCCCTCCACCACCACCCCACCCCCTCCATCCCCACCCCCACACTACCTCTACAACATCGACAATAATAACGACGACCAAATACGAAAGACCCGTAAAGATCCGTGTTCACATTGTGCGGGTTTTTTCAGTACTTTCCGCAGATAGAACGCTTTTGTTTTGTTATCCAAACCACATTATACCCCCGAGGAATGTTGTGGCCAGCTCCATGTCCAGCATTGCTGAACACAGAGCTGGAAAAACTCTGGATCAGGTAGATAAGACAAGCAGGTGATCAGCCCACCGTGCCCCGAACCTTGAATGTCACAATGAGCGTCACATTTTTAGGTGTTGCCCAAGTTTTGGCTCTAACAATATTTGCTGTTGCCTTGGTGGTAAACACCTCAGCTATAAGGAAACTGGGCGGATTTGCACTGATAGAACGCGCGGAGCGTCAAAATCAAATGGCAGACACTTCGCTGAGCCAGCGTCATTTTGGTTTTCACGCCCCGCACATTCTCTTTTGTATAGTTCCAGTTTGCGGAAAATACTGAAAAAACGTACAATGTGAACGTGGCTTAAGTCTTTAAGAGCCTTGAGGGTCACGGAGCCGTAGCTGAACCCGGTTTCGATATCGTGTAGAGGGTGTAGAGGTAGGCTAATTCAAAGCGTTACGTGACAGAGGTGTTTAATCCTTAGCCACGAAGACATGGTTAATCTTGTCACCCTGCCATGGCTTATTACTAATTGTAATAATTGCAAACAGTTCCATGCCAGGGTTAATCTGGGCCACGGGCTTATTTTAACCCGTTCGTAGCGGGGTTCGCTTCGGTTTCAACCAAACGGAAGTTAATACCTGAGAAAGCAATTTATAATCTTGTATTTACATAGGAACATTCACTGAATTACTGATTTATATTGTGATAACAAGTCTACAATAGAAGGTATAAGGTAAAGTTGTTGAATTCACGCCCCTTGCAACTCATTATAGATCATTAAAGGCGGGTCCAGTCAATAGCGTATCTCCTATAGGACTTGATTCTGTAAGGGATACACAGTGTCAGAAGTATAAAAAAAAGACTTCGAGAAAGTCCAAAGGGAGATTGAAACCCTGTTCACCAATAGTGTGTTTAATATCCCAGTGGCTCAGAGGTATGGTTCTGGCCTTTGAAGCGACAGGTACCGGGTTCGAATCCCAGCGGCGACAACTGTTGTTTTTCTTCATAAATACTCGATATAAACTTATTTGCCACTCCCCTGATCATATAAAGGTAGGTGGGATCAATAACCTAGTCCTATCGAAGACGAACGATAAATTCGGATGTCCCGTGTGCAAGATGTGCGCATAAAAGAATACTTGGCAGTTGGAAATCGAGAAGAGTAGGCCGAAAGGCCGCTGTCCGTCAAAATTACTACCCACCACAAAAAGTCACAGTGGGCTGATCACCTGCTTCGCCTAGTCTTGATCCAGAATAAATCCGCCTGATAGAGCGGTCCCTACACTGTAATGGTAACAGGGAACTGGATACGAAAGAAGAAAGACATCAAATGGTGATCAGCTAGTGCTGAAGCGCCTAACAGGCAACTCGCACTGTATACTCCTCATGAGAAGGATACAGGAGTCTTATGGCCTGCTGGGGGTAAACTATACATTGTAAAGCGCATAGAGCATGATGAACTTCGTGGATATGCGCTATATAAGTCATTGCTATGTTTACTTTACTTTATCAGTGTGGTATCCCTCGCGAGTATTTCTTGCTGTTCACGGCTGCCAAAGGGTTAAACAATTATAAAAAATGTTGGAATATCATTCCTGACAATCCACGGCCGTTCTATCGACATGTCATACCGTGAAGTGGTCGTAAACAACTGCTGCCAAAAAAGGCCGTACGCACCGTGACAAAGAACATGAGTGGTGATTAACACGCCGTCTCAGTGTGCAAACGTTTAGGCAGTGTATGGACGGTACATGGTGGGGCTTAACTATTTCTAGTGTCCTTACAACCATGGACTCTAAAAGCTAAGCCAGAAAGATAAATCCAAGCCTTTGAGAGTAAATTATGTTGGATGAAAATACCCCTCCTACCAGACACAGAGTAGTAAAGTATGTTCTTAAAAGCATTTAATGCTCATACGGCCGGAGCTTAACCCCGTTTCAGTAGCGTGAAGCGGACAAGTGACAATTTGTCACTTTCTGGTTAGGACGCTGGTCTATCGCAGAATATTTTCCCAAGACTCGTTTGAGAATTGGTACCCATTTCTACACGTAGGTCGAGTGAGGCAAACGGAGTAAAGTTTCTTGCCCAAGGAAAAAACGAAGTGCCCGAAGCCGAACTCGAACCCACGACCCTTGCCATGCAAGTCCGTAGTCTACTCGACCACCTCGCCTCCATACCAAACACAGAACAAGGACAAACGACATTATACGGCAGCAACTCAAGTGTCATGTTGCTAATTAAGAGCTACTGGGATTCGTCAAACGACGGAAAATGAAGTGATGCGGACATGCAATGAGCTATAACTCCCTAATAAAGACCATAATGCAGGACACAATAGAAGGTCTGGCTAGAGCGGTAGAACCAGTTTATAGCAATAGGTGAGAGGGTACCCACAAGGGCTACAGCAATGTGTACATTGACCCGTCTTTGATTAAGACCGATTAGTGTATTGTCCATGGTGCTAGTAAAGGGTTGTGGACAAGCAGGTGATCAGCCCACTGCGTCCTAAACTCTTTATTGACACCACGAGCAATATACTGAGCAGTATAAATCATAATCAAGGTCAATAAATAAATTAATGTAACCCTTGTGGTCACCTCCTCAGCTAGGTAAGAACTGGGAGAATTTGCCACTTTGGGCGTCCAACAGCCGTTAATGATAAACCTACGGTTTCTAGTCTATCTCTGATATGCCTTTATTCCATGAGGAATCCACAGGGTCAACTCCGAGAAAAACAATTGTTCTTAATAGCCTTTAAGGCTCATAGGACCGGAGCTTAACCCGGTTTCGGTAGCGTGAAGTGGAAAAGTGAAAACTTGTCACTTTTTGGATAAGACGCTGGTGTGTCACACAATACTCGCCGCCTGGATTCGAACCCAAAACCTTCTGCGCACATGGAGAAAGCGTTACTGCTAAGCTACGACTCCCACACTCTTCCTTTTCGTGTGTGTTAAGTCAAGAGTATCAGCATGACCTACAATTGCCAGAATGTAACATGGGAAGTTGAAAGGCGCCAAATCCATAATCGGTGCCAAGTGTTCAATGTGTGCCAATCGTACATAATATTATACTAAAGTAGCCAAAAGTAAAATAGGTGCCAAATGTACAAAAAGCCATAAAGAGCCTATACACTCATGGGGCTGGATCCCCGGTTTCGAAGTGGGCAAGTGACATTGAGGTAATTTCTGGATAGACTCTGGTCTATAGCAGTTACTTTCCCAAATCTTAGTTTAAAATGGATACCTATAAATAGATCTACACCTGGATTGAATGAGACAATCGGAATTAAGGGGAAAATAGCGAAGCGCCTGAAGTGGGGTTGGAACATTGGTACATGAGAGGCAACAACATTGAAATAAGGGGTGTCAAAACAAACATGTTCTGTAATACAAACAAACCAATTTTGTAGAATGATGAAGCAAATTGGGTAAGTTTAAAAAAAAAAAGAGAGACGCAATACCGGGCTATTTGGGGATCGAACCCGTGTCCTTTTCATTTCGAGACAAGTAGTCAAACCACTCGACCACAAACACAAGATAACATGGAAACACTTTAATCCTAAATATAGTTGATGTTATCAAAGATGGACGTGACTAATTGAATCACTGTCAGAATTCATTCTTGTGTAGACATCCATGTACAATGAAATAGATTAAGTAGTTTGCAAAGCCAAAAATCTCTTTTATGTAGTAACCATTTGTTTCGTTTCTTCAGTATATAGAATGGTGTTTTGAACTCTCCAAGTTCAGTAACCCTTCCCGTGGTGCCAGAAACATTATGACACTGCCTTTAATTTTAGAACTGTCTGGTATTTATGTCTCTTCGATTCGATTCGCTGAGTTACGACTCTTCACTTCGGTGGAGAGTGAAATGGACGAGTGGTGACCTGGTGATCAGATGGAGGGGTAAAACGTAAAGGGGAGATCAGTTAGATGGGTGAATAGTTGAGGAGATTTGTAAGTAGTAGAGTAGGTAGAGGATTTGGCACAATAGAGGGCGATCAGTTGGAGGGTAAGTGTAGTAGGAAGGGAGTGTAAGAGTAGTAGGGCGGGAGGGTAAAAGTAGTAGGGCGGTAAGTGTAGTAGGGCGATACGTGTAGTAAGGGGAATGGGATAAGTGTAGTAGGGGGGAAATGTAGGCGGGAGTGTAGTAGTGAGGGTAAGTAGTAGTGAGGGTAAGTGTAGTAGGGGGAATGGGAAGTGTAGTAGAGGGGAAATGTAGGTGGGGGAGTGTAGTAGGGAGGGTAAGTGTAGTAGGGGGAGTGTAGCAAGGAGGGGAAGTGTAGTAGGGAGAGGGTAAGTAGTATGGAGGGTAAGTGAAGTAGGGGGGAGTGTAGTAAGGAGGGTAAGTGTAGTAGGGAGGGGAAGTGTAGTAGGGGGGAGGGTAAGTAGT
>JARBEQ010247059.1:0-11461 GCA_030265355.1 Tritonia tetraquetra | reverse complement strand
TGTGTATCTTTTATGGCTGAACATGGGGTTGGCCCCAACACTGCTTTGTGCAGTATTAATGGGGTTCGATCAAACAACAAACAAGGTTCGTGTCTGATCTAACTGTAAAACAAACAAACAAACCAACCAACCAACCAACCAACAAACAAAAAACCCAAAACCTTTTCTCTGTTTACAACTGAAAGAATCTGGATACTGCCTATCGTTTATATTTTACTTCTTTCAAATCATTTTTTAAATTTACTATTTGGAACTGGGATCACGATTAGCGGGGATCAACCCACCGCGTCCATCGCCATTTATCGACAGCACAATTGAGTCTATGTCCAAGAATCAACTATTGAAAAGAGAGCATGATAACATATTGACGGATCCAATATGCAATTCTCAATTCACCATCTCAATGTGTGTCATTTACTCGCATTGGAAAATTACTTACAAAATTTGCAACGCATTAGCCAGTCAAGGCTCACGCACGGCAGTTGGTTAGTCTATATCCGTGTTTCTTCGTGCGAGACCAGATGCAGAGTGAAGGCAGTCAGTGTGTGGAATTTTCCGTCGTGTTGTTTATATTAGCAGGTTAATTGTATGCACTAATATTCGAGTATCTGTGACCTAGTGTTATCATTGAATAATGCAATTTGCCATTGTTACGCCATAAGGAAGACACCCCCACCCCCACCCCACTGGGGTTCGAACCGAATGACTTTCTGCGACAAAGCAAATGCTCTACTGTTACGCTATGACACCCCTTCTCCTCTCTATAATATCGAGATATATGTTTACTTTTCTCTTATCAAGCTATCTTTCCACAGCATCGGTGACTGAGAACGGAGCTGGAGCTAGGGTTACAGTAGATGAAGAATTGAAGACGATCAACCCTCTGTAGAATGGGATGCGGATACTGTCCAGGGGCGTCCCTAGCTCAGTGGTCAAGCCACTAGACTTTGGATGCGGAGCACCGGGGTTCAAGTCCGTCTGATGTGGAATTTTTTCTATGGACCTTTAAGAGTTTTCAAGGCTCTACCCTGGAGATTCACGTGGAATCTTCTCAAGTTCTGTTGAACCGCTGTGGTCCGTCTCTCTTTGTATGACTTATTTTTATTTTGAATTATATTTTTTTTTGGTCATAGGGAGGTACTTTTTTTGGCTATAGGGAAGTACCTTTTTTTGGTCCGAATTTTTTTACGCGTTTCAGAACGTTTGGAGCATTATAAAAAATTAAAAAATTTCTGACTTAAAATAATTTTGGGTGTTCGGAGGTACCTATTTCGCCATCGGCCGCCCAGCCGACGCAAATTCACCACGGCCCCGGGAACCTGGGCCGGCCTGTCCGCGCGGGCACCCGGGGCGTAGGGAGGTAACTTTTTTTTTTTTAGGGAAGTACCTTTTTTTAGAAGGTACGTTTCTTGACCTCGGCCTCTCCGCCGACTCCGAGTCCCCACGGCGGTCCGAGCAGCGGAGCCATCTCAAAATTAGTGAAAGTGACTTAACTTAGCAGGTTTTGCGAGTGACCTCCTCATATCTCTCACTCCATTTTTCTCAGTCCTGTAGGGATCTTGTAGGGAGGTACCTTTTTATCAAGAGGTACCTTTTTTAGGGAGGTACCTTTATTAGGGAGGTACCTTAGGTACAAGGTGTAGGGAGGTACCTTTTTTACGGACTTAGAATATTTATCTCAGTCCTGTATGGAGGTACCTTTCTTTAGGAAGATATCTTTTACGCCCTCGGCCTCTCCGCCAACCTAAAGTCACCACGGCCCCAGAATCCAGGGGCGGTTCGACCGCACGGACGTCGAGGGCGGGCGGCTCGGCCAAGCGTGGGAAGCTACCTTTTTAGGTAGGTACCGTTTTCGTACATCTCTCCCTTTTCCAGTCGGCAAAAAACTCCTCCCCTTTACGGACGGAGTTGGTAACTTCCACGGGCCGTGGTGACTGGCCAAGGGGGCGGTCGGCGAAGATGCGTCCGTCTAGTTCTTTCTTATAAAGTTCCCCTTTACCATTACAGTGTAGGGCCAGCAGTATGAGGCTGGATTTCTGTGGATCAAGATATTAAGGCAAGCAGGTGATCAACCCACTGAAACCTTTTGTGTCTAGTGCGCGGACAAATCTCCTGGTCGAGGGATGCGTCTCAAAGGTTCGCAGTGTGGCGGCTGCTCTACCGATCACGACACCCCGACCGAGAACTAAGTTGTCTTCGAATGATTTCGCGCCCCTGCGTTGCTCGGGACGAGTGCGGGAGAGGACCCCGCCCGCGCTGGTCGGCGGGGCGGCAACGTCCTTCCTGGGCGGCTTGGAGTGCGCCCGCGGGAGCCCCGGGGGTATGTACCGGGCGGCGAGTAACGCTGCCTTCCCGCGCGTGGCGCGCGAACGTACCGTCGCGTCGTCGGGTGGGATTCCGGCTTAGAGGCGTTCAGCCATAATCCCGCGGACGGTGGCCTGGCGCCACCGGCATATCGGCCGAGCGCGCGAACCAATTAATGTCCGAAACCGCTGTTCCTTTCGTACTGAGCAGGATTGCCGTGGCGACGGCGAGTCATCAGTAGGTTGAAACTACCCTGTCTCACGACGGTCTAAACCCAGCTCACGTTCCCTGTTGGCTGGTGAACAATCCGACGGGATCGAAAAGCGACGTCGCTATGAACGCTTGTTATCCCTGTGGTAACTTTTCTGACACTTCTCGCTTGAAACTCCTGAAGTCGAAAGGATCGATAGGCCGCGCTTTCACGGTCCGTATTCGTACTGAAAATCGAGATCGAGCGAGTTTTGTCCTTTTGCTCCACGCGTGGTTTCCGTCCCCGCCGATCTCACCTTGGGACACCTGTATACCTTTTGAGAGATGTACTGGCCCAGTCAAACTCACCGCCCGTCTCTGTCCTCGGCGAGGATCGCGGCCGCCCCGTGTCGCCCGAGTCGGGAGAAAACCCCGTGAGGGGGAGCCCCACGCGCGGGTAGGAGTGCCGCCGGGCACTTAAACAACACGACGGAAAATTCCACTCACTGACTGCCTTCACCCTGCATCTGGTCTCGCAAGAAGAAACACGGATATAGACTAGACTGCCGTGCGTGAGCCTTGATTGGCTAATGCGTTGCAAATTTTGTAAGTCATTTCCTAATGCGAGTAAATGACACACATTGAGATGGTGAATTGCATATTGGACCCGTCAAAGCGTTATTATGCTCTCTTTTCAATAGTTGATTCTTGGACATAGACTCAACCGTGACTTGTCTCACACAAAAGCAACAATGATACGTTTTGGATTTGTATTACTGCTATTGTGCCACTTATGTGAATGTAGTGAGTAGAGAACTCAATTTTACATAGATTAAAAACATTAAGTAGCTTTTTTCCGTGTTGTCAATCCAGACCTTGTGTATCTTTGTTCCTTATCGTGTCTCGCAACTTTGGGAAGCTTTGTTCCTTATTTTCATTCTCAGACTTGGGAAGCTTTGTTCCTTATTGTCATTGTCAACTTTGGGAAGCTGTGTTCCTTGTCATTCCCAACTTTGGGAAGCTGTGTTCCTTGTTGTCATTCTCAACTTTAGGAAGCTTTGTTCCTTGTCATTCTCAATCTTGGGTAGTTTTGCTAGCAGGTCAGATAGCCCAACATACTTCCGGTTCGGTTATGGGCTGATTTCTACGAGTTGCTAGAGGAGATTGAACACAAAGCATCGTCTAATCTAGTACACAATGGTTTGAACTTTAACGACTGGTTTAACGTAAAGTAAAACATACTATTATAGAAAGAAAGAGAAATGTATCTTTAAAAATGATTGAAAATAGACAAGAGATTGGAGCAGGCACTGAAGATTAATGTATCAACTGGAAGGAGTGGTACAGCTTTACCATAAAACGACAGAGGGTCTTAAAAGTGAAGGGTCACAAGTGGGGATCGAACCACATGCCCGCAAACGGCAACCCATGACTAGTCAGCAACAACATAGGTTGCCCAATCAACCAGGGTGTCCGATAGCGAGGTGCTTTACTAAATGATGATGAGACATGAGAGTCAGGAACACCAAGGCATATTGGTGGAGGTACAGTTGGTTCAATTGAAGTATCTACCAATTCTTACAAGAGGCGTATTAGAAGTCCAATGCAATGCACAGACACCCATGTTCTTTGTGACTTCATGAGGTTCAAGTTTATTTGGCAGACTACGAATCCAAGCCGCCAAAATAGTTTGATCTCTCAAAGGAAATCCATAGACAATATTTTTTTTCCTGGTTTGGCTTCGGTTTGGGTTCGTATTGCACGTGTAAACAGATCACTTTTGCAGTATGTTTGAAACAAGTAGGGCATAAGTGTGAAAAGCGTTACTGTTTAGCTTCTTCACAGTGTCTCTTGTTATATGACTACACATACATCTAACCAAAACCGTCAACGCTGTTGGACACGTATGCCATAATTTGTCTAGACCGGTCTAGCTGCAATCTTATAAAACATGGAAGTTATAGCATAGAGAAAGAAAATTTGGGAAAGCGGCGAGGGGGGACTTTATAACGATAACCCAGCAAGTTACACTCTAAGTTACAATGAAATGAAAGTGTAGGTAAATGAATGAAACGGAGAGCCAGAGACGAAACAAACCAAACCCAAAAACTTCCCCAGGAAATATTCAAAGACATAAAGTGAAAGAGAAAATAAATAGAAAGTTATTTAAGTTTAGAGAGCCTTAGAGGAAAAAATGTTCACTCCATAATACATTGAAAGTGTAATTTCGACGTGATTCGTTTCACTCTAGTTCTAGGCTCTAGATAAGTGTATACAGGGAGAGAATTTCAGCTTATCTAGATAGAGAGACAAAAATGAATTAAGACACATCTAAATACACAACTTTACGTTAATCCACTAAAATGATTCAAAATTATAATCCAAACAACGAATAATACATCCAAAACATAATTGAAAACACGACAGTATTAACGACTAGTTTCAATTCATACCACCAGCAAACGTCAGCTCATAACCAAACCGTATGTTTGGCTATCAGAACTGGGTGGGGTCACCTAGCTAGAGTAGCAACCTATTTGATATGACAAAGACTACAAAAATGACACAGACAACACAATATGACACAGACAAAACAATATGGCACAGACAACACAATATGACACAGACAACACAATATGACACAGACAACACAATATGGCACCGACAACACAATATGGCACCGACAACACAATATGGCACATACAACACAATATGGCACAGACAACACAATATGACACAGACAACACAATATGGCACAGACAACACAATGTGGCACCGACAACACAATATGGCACATACAACACAATATGGCACAGACAACACAATATGACACAGACAACACAATATGGCACAGACAACACAATATGACACATACAACACAATATGGCACCGACAACACAATATGGCACATACAACACAATATGGCACAGACAACACAATATGACACATACAACACAATATGGCACAGACAACACAATATGCCAGAAAAAGCTAGATAAATTATGACACAGACATCACAATATGACACAGACAACACTGTATGACACAGATAGCACAATGTAACAGAGACAACAGGCAAAACAATATAACAGATATAGCACAATATGGCACAATATCAGAGGATACAAACATAGATGACAGAGACAAACGATTACAAAATCAAATATCTATCATAACAGTGCCTATTCGCGATCAATACAGTCTCCATTTCATATCAAATCAGTGTATATCAACACAGTGCCTAATCTCTATCAACACAGTTACTATTCTCTTTCAACACAGTGTCCATTTTCTATCAATACAGTGACTATTCTCTTGCATTGTATATTCTCTATCAAAATAGTCTCTATTCTTTATCAACCAAATGTCTCATCTCTATCAACACAATATCTATTTTCTTTCAATACAGTATTCTCAAAAACGCAGTGGCCAAGTGTCCAAGCGTTTCGACACAGGCACAGATGCTCAGGGGTTGGACACGTTTTTCGCTATTGCTGCACTCTCACTGAATGTCAGTTGTCAGGCGGTCCTTAGAGAATTGCATCTAATAACATCAAATCCACACCAGCAACTTATCAAGAACAAACAGACGCCTGATAAACAGGGATTTTTGTTCATATTTCCTCATTTTACGAGCAATAACAAGTTTCAATATTTTTTTCTCCCAGAAACGTTTCGTCGAAAACAAAGCTCTGACTCTTCTTATCCCTTATTATTTGGAGATAGTGAAGCATGGTAAGTTGCCGATAAATAATTCCCAATACAGTGGTGTTAGATGATGGGGATGGGGGCGTTTAGACAGGAAATGAAATGTTGACACGACATGGGAGGTTAGCGCGAAATGGAATGTTGATCAAAATAGAATGTTGACATGAAGTGGAATGTTGACACGAAATATAACGTTGACATGAATTTGAATGTTGACGCGAAATATACGTTAACATGAAGTGGAATGTTGACACGAAATGGAACGTTGACATGAATTTGAATGGTGACACGAAATATAACGTTGACATCAGGTGGACTGTTGACACGAAATATATCGTGGAATGTAGACAAAAAATAGAATGTTGACATGAAGTGGACCGTTGACAGGAAATGTAACGTTGACATGAAGTGGACTGTTGACAAGAAATGTAACGTTGACATGAAGTGGACCGTTGACAAGAAATGTAACGTTGACATGAAGTGGACCGTTGACAAGAAATGTAACGTTGACATGAAGTGGACTGTTGACAAGAAATGTAACGTTGACATGATGTGGAATGTAGACAAAAAATAGAATGTTGATACGAAATGGACCGTTGACAAGAAATGTAATAGTAGCACGGAATAGAACCTTGACTCAAAATGGAATGTTGACATGGAGTAGAGTGTTGACATGATGTGGATGCTGACATGGAATAGAAGTCAACATTCAATTTCGTGCAAACACTCTTTTTTGTGTGTCAATTATGAACTCAAATCACTTTTTGATACATTTTTGACACTCCGCACAAAGAAAGTAGTCAGTGTGTAAGTCTTATGTAATTCCTAATACGTATCTATCAATCACCGCTGTAACTTTTGAGTAAATACTTGTTAAAGTAAGACAATAAGGGTTTTTGGTTTACGAATGGATGAATTAATAAATGCTTGAAAATCACAACATAGTTCCATTCATGAACAGAATAAACTGAGGGCATTATTCTCTGAGTACTTGGTGTCTAACCGTTTCGTTATTTATTATTTTTCGTTAATAGTAAAGTAAAGAGGGGTCCCAGTGGCGCAGAGGTACGGTTCTTGCCTCTGAAGCGAAAGGTGCATGGTTCAATTCCCGGCAGGGTCGGGTATTTTTCTCGGTGAAACTCGGTGAAAAGCTATATGCCACTCCCCTGATCCTATTCAGGTAGGTGGGATCAAATAACCTTGTCCTATCGGAGACGGACGATAAACTCGCACGTTGCGCACCTTAAAGAACCCCTGGCAGTTAAAAATCGATAAGAGTAGGCCGCAAGGCCGCTGTCCGGGCAAAATGAATCCCTACCACAAAGGTCACAGTGGGTTGATCACCTGCTTGGCTTAATATCTTAATCCAGATAAATCCAGCCTCATAATGCTGGCCCTACACTGTAATGGTAAAAGGGAATTGGATAAGAAAGAAAGAAGAAGAAAGCTAATAGTAAAGTTGTTTTTATCATGGGAGAAAGGCGACGATCAAAGCAAGAGGTTTATTATCTGTAATTTCAATTTCAATGTTCACCGCATATTTTTCTCCTGTGCCTTCCTACTGGCGTTAGATACCACAAATTGCGGTCCATACTGTAAACAAATTAACTAGGAATTTGTTTCCCCCTATACGTTTAATCGTCGCTTTTCCCGTTCCTGCAGCATGGACACTCGGCGTTGCCAGGGGTGTCGGAGACATGATGTACCTCTAATCAACTGTTAACCATATTTGGTCAACCCATGTTAAAAAACTTAATATACAAACTTAAAGCAAGACAGCGAAACAACACATCCACACAGCATGTTTTACTTTGATTGTCTGGTTTCGTTTATATTTTAGGACTAAACAGTACACATTGTGAATCGTTCTGGCATAGTCCCAACAATGACGTCATTTTACGCTACCTGCCAATGGAGACATTTAGAGTTACCAAAAACAAAGGTGTAAAAGGACACGTGGCTTTGCACTTGCAACTATTCACAACAGTAAACACCAACAAAAGTGAATCGAATATGTCTTCGTTTGTTCCGATGGGAAATGTTGCATATTTATTTCATCTCGGCCAATCATTCCTACAGAAACTGGAGAACAGTTTGCCCTATCACCGTGTACAAGGAAAACCTCAGGCGACAGACCTGGAAAACGGAGACCCCGCTGGCAAGTAAACTCTATGGTGGCCTGGAGGACCTGCGACGCACAGCTGCCTTCACATGAGAAGTCAGCGTGTCCATCTAAAGTGTTCGAGAAGAAGTGAAGACCCACAACGTCTATATATATACCCCATGAGCAGGTGTAACGGACGCACTCTGTGCGTGTGAAAGAGTTTTAAAGACTTTCTGATGCTTCGCTGACAGAGTAACGAGATTGTGAGGGAGATGTGACGCCACTCCGTTTGGGGCCTAACATCATATCACAGATACTTCCGAGCAACGCCACGGGTCCCAGTTCGTTTTCTTTAAAATCAGCGACACGGCCGATTTGATAGTCAATACGCTTAAAACTTTCGGCTAAATTGTAAACCACACGCAAATGTCCGTAGTGATCGGTGAGGCGCGAAGAAACCCGTTCGAGTTCGAATCTTGACCAACTCGTATATATATAATAGATAAGATGCGTGTGTATGTGTGTATAGATATAAATAGTGGTTCAGGCACTTGCCGTTTAATAATGATATTAGAGGAAATGGAAGTGTAAAAATAGTCAATGTAACTATTAGAACCAAACACAAATCTATAATATGAATTACCAAATTCATTTTCAGGGTGATAGTCTTGGTCGTCGTTGCCATCATATGCGTCGTGTGGCTTGCTGTTTATTTGTGTTGGAAAGTGGTAAATAAATTCGACAAAAGACGACAGGAACAAACACGCCTCCAAGAACAGTGGGAATTCTTTGAAGCATCCGAGCAACTAGGAAGACACGAAGAGCAACACGAGGAGCAACACGAAGAGCAACACGAGGAGCAACACGAGCAGCAACACGAGGAGCGACAACCAGAGCAACTACGAAGACACAAAGAGCAACACAAAGAGCAACACGAAGAGCAACACGAGGAGCAACACGAGGAGCAACACGAGAAGCGACAACCAGAGCACCGAACAAGGAACCAATGGGGACAACCAGAGAGACTCCTATGGCAACTGCGGCAACCACGAGAGTCGCCCCGGACACCAGGACACCAGCCACCGATTTATGTCATCGGTAAGAAACCTATATAAATTGAAGTATGAATGGGTGATGGTTCAATGATCCACCCCCTTCAAGGGTCGGGTAGCTAGGGTGTTGCTGTGACCCGGACAGCTATGCCTGCTGTTATCTACAATGGACTTGTCGTGGCTATTGTAGGCAACATCAATGACTCTCCATATATAGGCTAATACACTGTCAATATCTCACACACTCTCCATATACCACACACTCTCCATACACCACACACTCTCACTGTCAATATCTCACACACTCTCCATATCTCACACACTTTCCGTCTCTCACATACTCCATCTCTGACACATTCACAAAGTAATCCACCCCTCCTTCTATCGGTATCCATAAATGAATCAGAAAGTAATCCATCATTCCTTCCATCTCTATCCATAAATGGACCAGAAAGTAACCGACCCATCCTTCCATCTCTATCCATAAATGGACCAGAAAATAATCCATAATTCCTTCCATCTCTATCCATAAATGATTCAGACATTAATACATCCTTCTTTCTATCTCTATCCATACATAACCAGAGAGTTACCCATCCTTCTTCAATTATCTATCCACAGATTGTTCACAGACACAAAACCATCTGTTTTTCATTATTCGCCGGTTTTCACAAAACCACCCTTCTTTTCATCTTAACCCATAAATGAACCAGAAAGCAATCTATCACTTCTTCCATCTCTATCCATTCATTATCCAGAAAGTAATCCATCCTTCCTTCCTTATTCATCCACAGATTGTCCACAGACACAAATCCACCTGCCATCCCGTCCTCCTCCTTATCATGAAGTGGTTTTTTCATATGTTTAAGCCTGAGAATCAGTGGTCACATGATTGTTATGCAAATGATTCACGAAAAAAAATCCATTCATTTTTCTGCGAGTAAAAGAGACTTTCTGACGTAAACAAAAATATAAAAGCCGCGTAAGAGAGGAAGAGAAAAAGCCGTCCAAACTGTCATCAAAAGCCCATTTATCTCGGTATCAATTAAGATAAAAGCGTAGAACACGCTCCCCATATCGTCCAAGTTCCAAGTATAAAGTTATATTTTACGAAGTGACTATTCGGACTCGAATCAGCCTATGTGTTTCGCTAAGCTTTCCTTAGAAATGGGTGGCCAGGTAGCAATTAAAAACATCTGGCACCATCCGTCGTTTTGTTTTGAGACACACACCCTGACCATAATGTTAGATTTGCAAGATGTCTGTCTCCTCTCTCCCCTCACCCTACTCCGTCTACTGACAAATAAGGATATAAAATATATAATCCCCCGATTACAGTTATATTATCTCCTTAATAAATAAAACCTTTTTTCGGACCCGAGTCCCAATAGAGGTGGCCTATATTTTAAGCAGTTCCTCGTTTTAGTTTGTTTGTGAATCTCCAGAGCAGAGCCATTCAAACTCTGAAAGGTTTTATTTGATCGAGCCCCATTAATACCGCAAAGCAGTATTGGGGCCAGCCCTTATGTTCAGCCTTGAAAGGCACACAAGATACCAGCCATAAGTACACGACTGAACACGACTGAACACAGAACCGGAAGCTCTTTGGACAGAGAGTTTCAGACAAGCAGGTGATCAGCCCGCTCAATGTGCCCACAACTCTTTACTGGCACCATGAGCAATACATGAATCAGTATTAATCAATGAAGGGCCAATACAAAAATTACTGAAGCCCTTGTGGGTACCCCCTCAGCTAATGATAAATACTGGTAGGTTCTACCACTCTGGGCCATCTTCGTTTTAGAATAGTCTTAATATGTATCATTTTAAACATGGAAGGAAGTGTGCACTGTTGCCCATATAGTATAAGAACAAGGGTGACGCACAACGTTGTATCAATTACAAAGGGATGAAATTTATGAGCCAGGCTATACAAATATGGGAACGGAGTGTCGGAAAACCCCCCTCAGAGATGATGTGACAATATATACAAAGAGTAATTTGGCTCTATGCCCGGAAGAAATAACACCGATGGAATTTTTACATTGAGAATAACATAAAAAAGTAGACTGGCGGGGGGGGGGGGGGGGGGGCGGGGGGGGGG
>JARBEQ010247026.1:0-11465 GCA_030265355.1 Tritonia tetraquetra | reverse complement strand
GAACAGAAGGAACCCCCCTTGTGGAAGGACAGGAACAGAAGGAACCCCCCTTGTGGAAGGACAGGAACAGAAGGAACCCCCCTTGTGGAAGGACAGGAACAGAAGGAACATCCCCTGTGAAATGACAGGGGTAATCACAAAATGGCCACTCATCAAATCACTAATGCTTGTGACTACCCCTGCCTGATCTGTTGGTAGTAATTGCCACTTTGGGCAACAAAAAAAGACCAAATGACAGGAGAGTTAATAATGCAGTCATCTGACAAATCATGTGCTGGTGAAGAATAAAATAAATTATCATGGTTTGACTGTGAACTCTAAAATTTCTGAAATAAGAGAAACAATTAGTAATAAAAGATGGATACTCTGACTGATGACTCCCTTGGTTTGTAATGATGTACATAATGTAACTTTATCATCAACAGAATGACAAGAACTTAGAAAGATCCTCCCATGTCAAATTCAATTTATATAAGACACATAATAATAAAAATCTTCTCCTCGAAACTTTGCCATTCAGAACTCTGTGAATGGAAAATAAAAGAAGATAAAATTGATTGTGGAGCCAACTTTGCTGCCAAACCAATATAGTCTGGTTGTGTATTATGACCATGATTCAAGTTATAAATTAGTTTATAATTTTTGCTGGGAAGGTTTTTTGGATGCTTGAGAGCCGGGGCGTTTAGTGGTTGTGCTTGGGCTGGGAGTCTTAGTGGTTGTTGTTGAGCTGGAACTCTTAGCTGAATTGGATACACCAGTGTTGGATTTAGTAGAAACTTTATCAGTGACTTCAGCAGGTTTTTTTACAACAGACTCCTTCGCAGCTGCTCCAACAGATGAAACAGAATTGGCCTTGTCAACCTTAGCATGTTCTTTCTTGACTTCCTCTTTTAGCAATTCCTGGTGGGAAAAAATAATGTAAAGAAGTGCTGAATACTATATTTGTCATATCGAACATCATGACTTTAGTGTAACTGATAGTGATAGCATTTAGCATAACGAATAGCATGCTGAACTGGTCAGCGCAGTCAAACAATGGTGGTCATGGTTAGTTCTTGGATGGGTGACCATTGGAAAGCACAATGTCCCAATCATCTGGCATTGTGTCCTTGGGTAAGACACTTTACTCTGCTTATGGTACCTCACAGGTGTAATTGAGTAGGCTACCCGGTCAAAGGCAGTGAACATTCTTGTCAGAATGTTGAAGTACCTAACAGGCGGCTCGCACTGTACACTACCCATGGATAAACCCATTGCTTCCTAAGCCTTCCTGGCCTTTGTACCCCCTGGATTACTAAGGGCAGGGAGGTAACTCTCTCATCCCAAAGGAGTAGGTACTATTTAAAAATCAATATAAATTTACACATGTATATGAAAACCAAGACAAAAATTGATTTAAAAAGGATAATAAATTCTGTTTAATTCTATATTTAATACTTTGCTGTTTGTTTAGTGGCTGTGAGTGAATTAAAATTCTGATAGCAAATAAAGTGAAACATTTACATTTTGTTGCTGTTATAAGTTCATCATCTCATCCATACAATTAAATTATTCTAATCGTCCTCTTCATTTGCAATGTCATAGCTATTTTCCCCATCCAACTCAATTTCTTCATCTGATCCATCTAAATTCTTCTTTCTTATCCAATTCCCTTTTACCATTACAGTGTAGGGCTCCATCTAAATTAATCATTATTAACCAAAGAGTTAAAAAATTTCCACCGTCAGAATGACAAAAATATATAGCTATTTATCGGTAAGCAGTAAAGTTTTACTTTCACTTTGATACCTTCTCTACTTCCGGTAAAAGCGGAAATGACTATTAGTTTCCGTTTCCTGGCAAAAAGAGTTAGTGAAGTAATTCAATCGAGGAAACTAGCGGCCACAATCGGGCGCCTCGAAGTTTGACGGGAGGAAAATTGCTGAGCGCATTCGGGCATGATAGTGAGCAATGGGTTAAGAAGGATACTGGAATGTAAGGCTTGCCAGAGGGTAATCGAAACATCGTAAAGCACATAGAGTATGATGAACATCGTGAATTTACGTTATATGTGTTCTCTTTACGTTACCTATACCAACTATGCCAATGCTATTAATAATTAACTGCCTAGTAATTTCTGAGATTTTAATGATATGCACCACAGGGAAGCAAATCATGTTTAAACTTTCAGATTACCTCGGGACACTCTCGGGAGAAGCCAAAAAAGTGCAGTAATCCGAGCATGCAGAAATCCAGTGTCGATGAAAGTTAACCCACGTAACCTACCTTCCCCATCGATGGCATAGGTTACATGATGCTGCATGACCACTACCGCCAATGCCGTCTGCACCCTGCCCCCAATCCCTTCACAAGCACAGTATGTGTTGCAGATGGGATGTGCAACGTCTGCTGCAGTTAACTTTGCACTCATTGACACAAAATGTTTTTTTTTACACCAATGTATTGCCACAAAAAAACATGCAGTTATACAGACTTATTATTAAAGAAAAATTTGGAACATAAATCACCAAGAGAGCTCAATTGAACTTGATATCGAGTCAATATCTAAAGTCATCTTACCACTGGAAAATTGAATAAGAATGTCTCTTACGGCTCCTTGAAAGAAAAGGTACACGCACGAGCAAGCTCCTCTTTTGATTTTGTTGTCACCAAGGTCAATGACCTCGTGCAATAATATCATTTTATCATGCGTGCAGCTTCTCTCTTTCCTTCTCCTCTCTCTCACTCTCCTCTTTCTCTCTCTCGTTTAAGTGAGGCCATTCATCCAACAGCTCAGTCGGAGTTGCCATTGGCAGGCGCAGGTTTGATCCTCACAGTGGCCTAACCACTTTTGTCTCTTTACTCTAATGCTATTTTTTTGGCATTTTCATTTTCATTTTCCACCCATAACCATTATACTATACAACACAATAAGGCAACAATGTAATGAGTAAAGAATATGAAGGCTAAACTCACCCCCCATCCCAAGAGATCAGCCAATTCCTGACACCCATCGTCACAAGTAGCCTGTTTAAATACATCTCTGAAAAAAATTCAACAAAAACTACACAATGGAGTACGATCCAATCTATAAATAGACAAACATTTTGAAAAGTAATAATAAATTGATAACAATGATGATAATACCATAATAAAATTATTATTAATAATAATAATACCTAATAATAACAATAATAATAATCTATATATAAAGAGACAAGCTAATGATGGCTGCCGGAAGTTCAAACTCAAAGTAGAAGAACAGAGAGAAAAATGTAAAAAACTTCCAATAAAGACAATGATACAGGGATACCGAATGTTTCAGGTAAAACGCTTCTTCAGCTGGACACAACAACAAAAATGCAGACGAACAACGAACGAACACAAACATTAGTATGTAAAAAAGAGATATCAATAAAAAATACCAGAAACAAAATATGGTCTAGTGCAAAGCAAGGTAGTCAAGAATTCTTCTTATCAACACAGTGTTTTCATTCTTCGCTATTTTCATGCCCGACTGAGGGTTGGGCACAGCAGGGAAGGGGTTGTTTATTCAATCTTTGGTCATCGTTAGCTTTGTTAGAAGTGATTGCTTGTTTCAATGCCATATGTCCATAGTTCACAGTGGGTTGATTACCTGTTTGGCTTAATATCCAGAGAAATCCAGACTCATTGTGCTGGCCCTACACTGTAATGGTAAAAGGGAATTGGATAAGAAGAAGAAGAATGTCCAGAGTGAATATTCCAGTCACATAATTTTTCACAGAACTCACCACTAATTACCGAATGTCATCTATATACGAACTCACCTGTAATTGTCCTCAGCGTCAAACTGGAAACCACCCCCAAACATCAGGGCTGACACAGGGTTGTTCTGTGCAAATTGAAAAAAAAAGGAAACAATTAATGTGTGAAAGCTGTGAAGAACTTGGAGATGTGTGGTGGATTATTTCGGCTAATCTCTCAGACATGTGTTTGTTCAAAACTTGACTGATTGGGAGGTTTAAAAATCCATTCACTGACAGGCTGGATACATTTGCTCCAATGCTCTCTCTTCTCATTCATGAATCATCCTTGTTAGTTATTATTCTGCTGCTTCATCTTAATTCTTCAAAATTGAGTTAAGGCCACCAACAGCAATAAAAATGTAGAGGGTTCTTAATGAGGTTTTGTCACAAGCAGAAACCAAGGACTAGTGACATTTAGGTACTATGATGACAAAGAAGCCTGACAACAGATTGATTCAAACATTCACCAACTTTACTTACTTACTTACTTACTCCCATTACACCCAGTGGTGTTAAGGGCTGCATTCACCAACTTTACCCCATTCTAAAAAAAATATATTCATCCATTAAACAAAATTAACCTTTGATTAAAGTTATTGTGTGAATTTAAGTATAGTGATGTAAATAGTTCATAGCGCCGTGAAGTACCCCCCCCCCCCCCACTTTAAATGGAAAATTGCCCGATTCGGGTGAGTTAAAGTAAACAGGTATTGTAAGTATCTGGTCACAACAGGGAAATAGCATGGAAAAAGACAAAACAAAGAGGTAGGCAGAGAAAATAAAAACAATGGACAGACAGACAAAGTGGATGAGAAGGACTATTGACAGAAAAGAATGAGAATGGGGAGCTAAAATCGTGGACACCAATTGATGACGATTGTGATTGTATCTCTATTTACAATATTTTGTGATGGGTAATTACTTACTGTAGTCATGCCCTTCTCCAAGTTGATGTACAGTCTAGGGGCTTCAATCGGGACTCTGGACAGAAGACAAGTAGAGGAAATTTAAACTGTGAAGACTATCATGTTTCTAGTGGTACAAACAAAAATTCTAATCTGTAAGTCCCAGACTCATGTCCTTAATGTAAATATAACTATATGGAGCCTTTGAATACAAGAATGTCAGTATTAGTGCTGAGATAAAACAAAATCATGTTAAGAAATGACTATTCGTCAACACTGCACATGACCAGCCGGAGATAAATGGTAGGTCCATTGCCTAAGCTCTCTAAAATAATATCATATGCCAAAGGTCATGGTCAGGCTGCATGGATGACCAAAAGCTATCTCCATACTAAAGGAGACCTCTTATCTTCATTATAATTTATTCACAAAAAGCAGTGTAACATCAAAATCTAACTGTAACATTACCAATAACAATAGTCAACAGAATACCTAGGCTACCTAACGAGCAAGGGTTAAGTCTAGCGATGATTATAACCATTCGCCTGTACTGTACGAGCCAACATCTTAGCAATGTTCTTAAAAATGTAATTAAATGAAGAGAAATGTGCGACAGTCTTTGAAAATAAAGTTTAGCACCAATGATGGTTTAAGTTTCATTACGGTGTTAGCTGCATTAAAATTGGTGATGTACAACAGAAGACAAAAAAATGTTTTCATAAAGAAAAAAACAAATGAAAATAAGAGTGAAATTGAACAATGTGAAATCCTCTACAAATCTTTGCAATCACCAATGTGTAGATAGTGCACATTGTCTCAAGCAGGCGTAAATCATTAGGCTCCATGTATGTAACTGACTCTAACAAAGGGGAATATAAGACAGAGAATTTGTTGTCAAGATGCATCGAAAAAAACATCTTGGGATCATTATAAATGAAATACTACGTCTGCTGGCTTTACTCAGCAATATCTCAGCAGCCGTTCCACTTATTGGGATAAATCAAGTATCGATGGAAAGAGAATTTGTTGACATTAATCATGATTAAATATCTGTAAATACGCCGTAGTCATGATCAAATATCTGTAACTGTAACTTAGACATGATTAAAAATCTGTAATTGTATAAATTCTGACTTCTGTTCCACGCCATTGACAATGGTCACATGCACTCACCAACAACAATCAATAAAACAAGCAGTAAAAGTGCTTTGAAAATGAGGGAAAACAATCGGATGCAACAAACAAAACCCCAGAACATTAAACCAAAATAGAAAAAATATCGAACCCAAATGGCTTATCAACTATGCTTCACTCATAGATTTCTATGCAAAGCACAATTAAGATACCTCATAATTCATCAACACTTTGTTGTCACTTAACTTTGTATCTATTATCACTATTATTCAAAAGGTGAACAAACATGGAAATTGGTGTATCTATTATGTTGCTAAAAAAATATTTCAAAGTTTTTTTTCTTTTGAGTTAGATGGCCACGGTTAAGTAAACAGAATGTGTCAGTTTGAACTGATAATGTGTCATTGTAAACGTGTGATGCAAGGTGTTTTATTCTAATTTTAACCAATCTAGATGGTTCCAAATCGATGTCTTCAGAATGAAATGAAATGGGGGCTGCTGGAAGTTATGCACCCCAAAGGGTAAAAACAATGAATGAAAATTTTAAAAACTTCCAAAGGACGAAGGACAGTGCTGAAGAATGTTTTGGGGCAATACCCTTCCTCAGCTAACTAAAAACATGGACAACAAACATATAACACTTAACACAAAGATCTGTGAAAACGCTTGAAGAAGAGGTAGGTTCTGACAATAAGTCAGATGATTTGGAGGAAGAATTTACTCCATTAAGCTTTCCCGTTAGTCAGACGCATTTTACACGACAGATTTGCAAGCATTTTCACAGATCTCCATGTTAAGTTAAAGTTTAAAGTTTTATGCCCTTGGCAACACATTTTAAGTCATATCAAAGGCGGGACCTCGGAATTAAGTGTTACATATTTGTTGTCTGTGTTGTTATTTAGCTGAGGAAGGTTATTAACCCGAAACGTTCTTTGTCTTTTGGTTGTTTTTTTCATTTTCATTCATTGTTTTACTGTTTTCAAAGTGAGACACCTATTTCTAAATTTTTGTTGGTAATATCATAAAAATGCACTAGGTAGTTCCTACTGGGAACATTTTAACGCACTTGCTTCTGAGCCCTTTTCGTGCCACATATACGCTCGATACTGGATTTTAAAAAGGGTTTTACCGTTTTCATAGAGAAAGAACAATGCATGCAATACTTTTGAAATATAGGCACAAAAATAATTAGAAATTCTTCTTAATATAACAAAAAACAGAATCACTCTAACTATAATACTTTACCATTTTGATGTTCTTTTCTTGATTTATATACATAGAAAATGTTCTTTCTAACAAGTCTAGGCCTCTTCGAAGCCATTGTGAATGAAGAAAACAAGTCACTTCACAGTTAAATAGCCGAAATTCATTCAGCACAGTGTGTAGTGAAAATAGCTCTCAAACTATAAAATTATGCATGCCAGTTCAGCCAAATTGTTTTTCAAATGATGAAAAAAGGCCTTACAATGTCTTAGAATGGTTCCCCAAGTGTCATTGGGAAAAACATAGCAGTTATCGGTTACTAATGCCTATTCCGTATCTATCTGGGAACCGTACACAGAACCTTACTCCTGTCACACATATATACGGGAACCGTGGCAAGTGAGTTAAAGCTTTTAAAAAAATGATTGCTGTGTCCAATTTAGCTGACAAAAGAACATAAACCAAATTTCATGTAAATAGCTTTAATGCGTGATTGTCCACAAACTTTTTGTCTAAAAAATGCTGGTCACCGGTGAGATAGGACAAATGCATTGGTCAGTCAACCCACAAAAAAAAAGTTTTTTACAGCAACTGCACTTCAAATCCAACATTTCAAACAACCAATTTTAGATACAGGCAGCACAGTACCGATTAACCAAAGCAGAAAATGGCATAACAGTGAGAGAGGTTCCAATCACAATGAGCATATCACACGTTTCCAGGTCCTGTAATTGAAAAACAGTGTTAATTATCCACACAGTATTATTTCAATGTTGTCTGAGGCACCAATAGTGTAACGGCAAAGATTATCAAGGCAAACCCAAGATGCATAACTCCCGCTCATTCCGTTTGATTGCTGCCTCGGCTAGCAACCGACTACAAGTGTGGTAAACATCTTTCAAGATGTCGTCGAATGATACATACTGTCAATGATACTCTGTCGTGAACTGTAGTAATTTGAGAAAAACTTTCTCTCTCTCCTTCTCTCTCCACCTCATTCTTCATTTCCCCCTCTCTCTTTCTCTCTCCCTCTTTATGTCCTTCTCCCTTTCTCTTTCGTTCTCTCCCCTCTTATCTCTATCACTCCCTCCCCTTTCTGTGTCTTTCTCTCTCCCCCTCTTGTCTCTTTCCCTATATCTCTTTTCCCAATGAAATGTTGTAATGCATATAGAGCATGATAAGTTCGTAAATATGAGATATATAAGTATTTTCTTCCATTTTACTTTAACTGTAGGATTTGCACAAACGTAAGACACTATCATTAACAGTAAATCGAATTAACATTTCTACCCGTTGCAACAGGGATGTAGGCCAAAGAAGAATCCAACGTTGAAAAAAGCTTTTTTACAAAGAAATATAAAATTGAAAATTGAAAATCAAATAGAAAAATGTGATTAGAGCTCCAGGAAGTCAGTTTTAAAAAGCAAATAAGTCGAAGCATTGTGAATGCTACAACTTAGCATATTAAGATATTGATTACAAAACATACACCCAAAGAACACCTAGAATGGAAATCGTCAAAGACTTACAATAGGCGAAAATAAAAATCGAAGAAAAAATAAAAGTAAAAAATAAAAATCTTTTGTTAATTAATTTTTATTCTAAAGAAGGCAGCTTTTCTAAAAATGTTGAAAGCAAAGGAAACCAAAAAAACAAAAATGCCAAGACAGGTAGGAGTACAGGATATTATTCATGACTACAAAACGTGAATAGTTGTTGTTATGACAAGGTAAAAAGAGATTTTATGTGAATATACAAGGAATGTCACAAGCAAGGAAATGAACTATATTATGCATACACCAAAAAATGATACAGGAAAAGGAAGATATAAACATTCAAGCAGTGATACAGGAAAGGAAATAGACTATGTGAATATACAAGGAATGATACAGGCAAAAAAATAGATTATGTGAATACAAGGAATGGTACCGGCAAAAAAATAGATTATGTGAATACAAGGAATGATACCGGCAAAAAAATAGATTATGTGAATACAAGGAATGATACAGGCAAGGAAATAGGAACGATAAAAGGGACTACAATATTTGGAGAGAATACTACCTGTTGACTAAAGAAGCAAATGGTTGTACATTGAGTGATGTGCCCATCACTATCAACAAATCGCATTTTGGCAAGTCCTGGAAAACATTGTTTCTACACAATGAATGTTTGTAAACTACACTCTTACCTATGAAAATGTACTCACACTGTAAGTAAATCTATTTGCATCCTGCAAACTATTCAGATGAACATTTCAACAGACAATAAAATTTCAGTCTTCTCTCAGTCTTTACTGTTAGCAAAGAGAATATAAAAAGAATAGCCCCTAATGACATTACTAGGCTCTTTGAGTGGAATTAAAACACTAGCATCTTGGAATCCATCCCATGAGGTCCTTCATCAACACTATATCAAAGATCAGCTCCACATTTCAACATGACCAAAAGAGTCAAATCTGGCCTTCCATCCAGGAAATTGGTTTTAAATTCTCCAACCAGAGGTACTGCATCTCTCCTCTGAACAGGCTAAGAGAGAGAGAGAGATTTGGGCATTTGGGTATCTATCAGTTTCTTAACTCTGCCCAGGCTTGACTCTCAAGGTTGACAGATATTGACACTGGTGAGCGGCAATAAAAAATTCAATAATTCAAAAGCTTCATTCATCTTTCATAAATATCATATACATTAGGTATCTATAAAATGAGTAGTTCTACTGGCAAAGGCAATCAAGTTCCTGTTTGGTTATAATAATAAATGGATTAGGGCAACCTCTGACAATTCATACACACTCCATCAATTCATACACACTCCATCAATTCATACACACTCCATCAATTCATAAATAAGAATACATATTCTATTTCATCCTTTGAATTAAAACACACTAAGATCAATTACCTTTGCCACGTTATCCACGAATCGATCTGGAAGTCTTTCACCAAAAAATACAATATCTGAGGGGGGAAAAATAGAACAATAACAATAATAATAATAATAATATTATCAATTATTCTTTCTTTCTTATCCAATTCCCTTTTACCATTACAGTGTAGGGCCACTATGAGGCTGGGTTTCTCTGGATCAAGATATTAAGCCAAGCAGGTGATCAACCCACTGTGCCCGGACAGCGGCCTTGTGGCCTACTCTTATCGATGTTTAACTGCCAATGGTTCTTTAACGTGCGCAACGTACACGGGACCTCCAAGTTTATCGTCCGTCTCTGATAGGACTAGGTTCTTGATCCCACCTACCTGAATAGGATCAGGGGAGTGGCATATATGTTTTCACCAAGTTTCACCCGACGTTGCTGGGAATCGAACCATGTACCTTTCGCTTCAGAGGCAAGAACCGTACCTCTGCGCCACTGCGTTCCCCATAATATCAATAATAATAATATATAATATAGAATCAAAACAAAAAAAATCCACCTGATGTGCTCTGTGGCACTTAACAAAAATAATAAATATTGACATTTAAAAACTGCAGACTAAGATACCTACACACGTATCTTGAAATTATTATAAAGTTATTGAACAATATCAATTCCCTACAAACTCTTCATTGCAGGTCAAGCATGAGGCATCAACAAAGGTTCCCTATTGCAGACAGTCTTGCAAGCAACCTCAATTCATGCCAGGTCTATCCGGCCTCTCTTGCCTCACCATCCATTGTTCTTGTCCATGTCCCAAGTGGTCTTGAATGGCATAGCACAATACAAATGGGAAGAATGCACAGTGACCTTGTGTCACAATTCAATAACCCTTTTCCTCACGCAACCAATACAGTAAACAATTTGAAGACCGGATGCGTGTAAAACAAAAACCGGAAGCCTTTAAAGTATAAAGAAATAATGTCGATATGAGTTTCATCTTGCTATGACAGACTGAATAGGACGTTGTCTTGAATTCTACACGTTGCGTTTCATTGTTTCAATCTGATAAGTTCAACAATGTGAAAAAAAAAGGAAACGAAAAATGTTAGTGCTTATTTTATTAATACTGTAGTGTTAGAGCCAGCCCTGTTCTCAGCCTGAATGTCACACAAGGGCCTTCCGACCACTATGCATGGTCAAACACCGAATAGGAAATACTATGGATGAAAGAATTTCAGAGATCTGCCCAGAGATCTGCCCTTTATTGGCACCGTAAGTAATACACTCGGAGTTGTTGTGAGCTTGGTGTTCTAAACAGCGAAATGCCATTCTCATCATGCAGCTCGTCTTTTTCAGTTGGGCTGCATCTGTGTAGAAGCGTGTTGTCAATTGTACACTCTATAGTATTAATAGAAAAAGCTACAGAAAGAAAATGATGGCATCCTACTGAAAGACCTAAAATTATGTGAACTCCTACATCCCGTAAAATGGAATCCAACACATTCAGAATTAGATATAAGGACTTCCATCCCTGGTATACTAAATAAAAATCACCAAAATGAAATTGACCTCAAATCATTAACGT
>JARBEQ010247015.1:1052-11469 GCA_030265355.1 Tritonia tetraquetra | reverse complement strand
GTTTGGTATAGCCCTCAAAGTCATTAGACCACTCAAGCCTCTCCACCACAACAAGGTGTGCCATAAAGGAGAGGCACACAGATTACCAATAAATAAAATAACAAAATAAACAAGAAGAGAGTGATTGGTTCAACATATTAAATTAATATTTATTTTATACAAATGCATGACTTGAGTTTTTCATTGTCAAATGACTAAGTACACTATCACATTCAGGAGATACGGATTCATATTCCAATCCACCTTTCTTTCATCAATAAATGATCATAATCATAATATTACAACTTCCTCCAACAAACCTACCCACACCTTTGATAAATACCTCACAAAGTTTTCAATAATGTCTTCGTATCATAACAATTCTACTAATACACAGAGACAGTATTATGCATCATTTGGACTTGATTTGTTCGAGATGAGAGGAGAAAGAAAAAAAAACATAAATAAAATCGTCAGCATCCGTCCGACTGACTGGGTATGTGTGCCAGGGGTCTTTTACAACAATAAAGCAAAAGAGCGCTAAGTCCAGACAAAACTGGAGATGCCAGCAGAGAGAATGGAGTCAATTTGGAGTACTTATTGTTTGTTGCTGTTTTAGGGCTCTATTGACACAGATAGGTCATTTCAGCGCCCGCCACGCGGCTTCAAACAAATCAAGGAGTACTTAGATAACTTTATTTTTGTCTGATCTTTACTTAGCATTATAATGGAACAGCCACTGTTTGTTTGTTCTTTGGTGTTTTATGGCGCTATCGACACAGGAAGGTCATTTCAGCGCCTGCTACACAGCTATTTTCAAACAAATCATCAGCCAAGACAAAAAATGTTGACCTAATATATATCATAATATATGGCACATACAAAGACAGAGTCGGTCGGACGATATGGTAGAGGATTGAGAAATGGTTGTACAAGAGATTGATAGAACATGGTGATGAACATGAATAGAAAACCTACCAAAAGCACCGATAGACCAGAGCAACCCATCCCACCCCAACCCGTCTTTCATGATTTAGATATGAATAAATATTCAATGGGAGTTGGTACACCTCTGACTACATTTTCCTGATATGAATATAAATTGCATTGAGTTGATACTCAGAACCGTTCACTAGCAAGAAACTGTAATGGACTTTTTAAAAGCCAAATTACACAGGTCTTTCAATAAAAGTGTATCAGTATCAGCGCTTTAAAAATTTGTATTTTACAATTGCTTAAAATTTTTATATACTTATATATATATATATATATATATATATATAAATATATATATATTGCATTCGTCAATTTTTTTTACAGCCATAGGGAGAGTGGAAAACATGTATATGTACATTAAAATAAGTTAAGAAGAAGAAAACAAGACAACAGACGTAACGTTCATTCTTGGATATTTTCCTCATACTAATACTAGTTCCTGGGAGAACACAGGAATCGTATGAAATACATAGTTCTGTACCCAATTTGTACTATAGTGCGGCCGGAAAAAAATGGACAGTGGTTTTCACACTTTTCACAGCTATAACATAATGGAAGTTTATGGTTTATGAGATTTTATGCAAACCTCTAAATCAATTTGTTTATAAAGTTCAGATTTGAGTGATGCCTTATTAAAAAAGTTACCTTCTTTAGCCTATATAAAAAAGCCTGATTCTGTCTTACCATCAGATTTACCATACTAAAAAAGCGAAAGGTATATGGCAGCGTCAGATATTTTTCTCCGTGAAACTCTGTGAAAACCAATATATATGCCACTGCCCTGGTCCTATTCAGGTAGGTAGGATCAAAAACCTAGTCCTATCGGAGATGGACGATAAACTCGGAGGTCCCGTGTGTACGTTGCGCACGTTAAAGAACCCTTGACTGTTAAAAATCGATAAGAGTGGGCCGCAAGGCCGCTGTCCTGGCAAAATTAATTCCTACCACAAAGGTCACAGTGGGTTGATCACCTGCTTGGCTTAATATCTTGATCCAGAGTAATCCAGCCTCATAGTGCTGGCCCTACACTGTAATGGTAAAAGGGAATTGGATAAGAAAGAAATGTAAAGGGAACTAAAGAATTTAACAATGGCAAATTAAATTGCTCACCACCAAAAAAGTTATTCACTGGATGCTAGATGCATCCTGAAAATCGTGAGCGCAATTTAGGTATAAATGAATTGTGTTCTGTACACAACAGGCATCATATTTCATGACCAGCACCAATACATTCACACTAATGTAACTTGATATACTGTCAATGTTAGTCACAACCTCGTGACTGCAGATGGAAACATCTTACAAGAACAAGAAAGGGATAAAAACATACACCCGGGAAAAGCATAGCTTGGAACATTTCTCAAATCAAAGGTCACCTCCCGTTTGGGTTTATATAATCCCGACAAAAAAACAAAACATCATCAAGCTATACTTGTCAGCCTCCCCCCCCAACCAAGTAATAGTAATAATAAATAGTAGAAAAAACACAAATGCAGAATAATCTGCAAAATTCCTCGGCCCTGTACTTTCCCTTTGTGTGGCTCAGAGATCTATTTATTTTGGACCACCAGACACCGAAAGGTATTTAACAAGAATTGATAAAGGAAGAAAGAATATTTTTTTTCAACGGCGGCGCTTATTGGGATGCTTCATGCAAAATGTTTTTTTAATTCCACAAGCAGTCATTTTTTTCAGTGTCCCTGAACCCTAAAATGTAACCATACTTTAAAAACCCCCTTTAAAAACCCCATAAATCAAAATTCACTTGGAGCATGTTGAGATTAGTTTAGATGTGTCGACCTGAACTACTTTGTCGGGCGCTGCAATTCTACAGTAAGCTGGCAATTAGTATTAGTACGTACGCCATTCTCTCATTGGTTCAAACTAGTTTCTACAGCATATGTGAATAATCACTTTGCTTCCAAAAACCTGGTTCAGTTATAAGATTTGTGACTTATAGCGACAATAATAATATACTACACTACGTTGAAATGCCTTCTATTGAACATATCATTGACATTAGAGGATAAGTTTGACAAATCCAACACTGAATGAATATTTAAATCAATTAAGTACTTGAACACACTAACATCCAAATTGAGCTCTCAGATCCAGGAGGAAAATTCTGTCTTCATCGTCACGGCACTGATTACATAAACAACACATTCTATATATATCATCTTATGGCTTATATTCAAACACCAGTAATACAGAATTGAGTGCAAGAAGTGAATCTTCCCTTCATATCCAATCTAACAATTTTGTACGTACCGTATCAACACTGAACCGGAATTAATAAATGCAAACATACAGTAAAATCTTGTTATTCAGATTAAGATTTTTGAGTTTTCAAAATCTGTTTTTCTAATTGTTTATCTTTCTTATTTTTGTTTTTTGCTGTTTTAGGACTCTATCAACACAGGTAGGTTTCAGCTCCTGGTTTACCTTTTTTACCTTTCCGTGCCAGGCAGCTCTACCAAAAGTTAGGAGGTATGACTTTTATATCATGGTGAAATACAGGAATTGTTCATAGAGAGCATTGTTATTTTCATTGAGATTTGATTGGCTACAAGATGACGCCACTCCTAATCATAATCATTCAGACTAATCTCTAACTTTTGAGTTCACAACCTACTTCAAACATATAAAAGTGAATATTATCTTATCATTATCTATTAAACGATGAGGTATACAACAAATGGTTTTTTTAATACGATTACCACAGGGAAAGTAAAGTATAGTAAGCTATATCATTTATATAGCAGCCTATATGAAGTTTATCATGTATAATCCCCCCCACCCCCCTTCTCAACTCCATACGGAATATACAGTGCAAGGGCTAAGGGACTTCATTATCTCAAACTAAAAAATTAGGAGTTATATTACTTCTTGCACTTAACCAGTAAACGGGGACAGTCAGAAACACCAGTGGTTTCTGGACATCAAACAAACTCCAGCATAATTTCAGTCCATACAAAGCAGTTTCACTAAAGGGATTGATACAACCCAATAAATACCAAGACTACGACATATTCTATACAAAGCTTAACCCTTTGAGACCCAAGGCCCTATATATCTATTTGCCCTATATATCTGGCCTCTTAATTTTTTAGTCTCTCTAAGCTTGATGGAGCCGTGAGCCCCGAATACAGGGAATTGAAGGGACAGCCAAAATGGTTGTGGGTCCTGTAAACCGGGAATTGTGTTAGCATGTGGAAATACTAAAAATAATCGACCACAAGATTTAATCACGATTGGTCGATTATTTTTAGATTTCCACATGCTGACCCAATTCTTGGTTTACAGGGCCGACAGCCTTTTTGGCTGCCCCTTCAATTCCCTGTACGCTGGGCCCAGGGCTCCAAGGGTTAAAGGCAAATGGGACATTCAAATTACTGTGTGCTACACAGTTTTCAGAAAACGGTCAAAATCATTTGTCACCTCGCCTCTGTATATAATTCTATTAACTTCCACATGATGATTTGCTTTTTTATACAAAATAACGTTTTTAACCCAAAATTTAAGAATCAATCTAGATGCGTTACTTTGCCTTTGTCCAACATAACATACTTTTTCAAACTGTAAATTGTAATAAAAGCATCGTTCGAGTAAAACTACAAACTGATTGTTACAAATACAGTACAAATTAATGCCTTTTATTTCCTTTTTCTGATATGGCCCAGCCAATTAAAACTACCTGTTTACGTCAATGTAAATTTGCCTCATACTGATTAGCAATGCCCATAAGAGACAAAAACTTCTGAACACAAAGAACATTACGAGACATTAGCAGGGCAATAATTTATCACGAAACTAGAATGACATTGAGAAAAATGTAGGGTCATATATTTCACTCATAGACAAATGAAAAACAAACACAAATAACATACAATGCCAGGAACGAGGTGTAAAAATATAGGTGAGGTTAAGGGAACCCCGTCATCAGATAGGGCTTTTAAATATAAATAACACAATTGACTTTGATTCCAATCGTGCCGACCTTTTCCCTGGCCCTGGCTATGACTCATGACTGCGCCGCGGGCCGAAGAATTGCCCACGGCTGTGGAATCTCAGTGGCTAGTGCTTGGTTCTCAGTGTCTGGCTTCTCTCGTGTATAAAATAAGGAACGGAGGTGACACTTTAACATGGAAGTGGAACATACCAACAGAGGAAGGCATGGATAGCCAATGTTCGTGGGGGATCTTTACAATGAAAAATCTTACGCCAGAAATTTAATAACAGGATTCTAATGTTGAAAAGGAACAGAACATAAAACAGAACCACCCTGTAGAAATGTATCTTTTTGAATCATATCCGTCTAGAAAAGGAAAGATAAAGTAATAATTTTGTATCCATCCCCCAGGGAAAGAAGAAAAGAATTTATTTTTTAAAAAGCCACTTCCTTTTTAATGTGGAAAACCTCTGTACCTTGGGAAAACCTGAATTTTATAAGAACTTTTAAGTTATTTATGTTTTTTTGCTGTTTTAGGGATCTATCGACACAGGTAGGTCAATTCAGCGTCAATTTAAGTTATTAAACAGTCTCAAGAATGATTAAAGTCAGTAATAAACTACTGATTTCCAACTAGCGGTGGGATCTAAACGAATCACGGGGACATATATTGTTATTAATATAATAACTATAACGAGCCACAAATACACAACACAAGAGAATGCTTTAAGAGGTGTAACAATAATCAACATAATTTCCATCGTAAGAGATTATTAATCCCAATATAATGTATAATACAACCATTTGAAGAATTTCAAGCTGCCCCTTTTTTCTTCATCCTTAAACTTCATGATCTGCAAAACGTTAAAATCTATAATATCTATACAACTTCTAACAGTACTTCGAACAATGATCATTATATAAGATAATCAACTCAACTATATGATGAGCAAAGTAGACACTTTGAGAGTTGTTTACCTCGCATTCTCCTTCTTATTTGTGATATAGCATGCACCAGATAAAACGCATTTTATGATTTTAGTGCGATCTTATTTTAGTTCACATAATTTGGATAGAAAAATGCATTACGATGCTTTGTGTACTCAGAAAATGATGACGTCATAATTACACCAACGATTGACAATAACCACTACAGAATTGTGGGAAAAAGTGGGGGAAAGGAAGAACAAAGTTGATATCATTCTCCTGCTGACCTCAGTAGAGTTCGTTGAGTTGATTATCTTATTATTGACAATCATTGATACTTCTATGTACCTCAAGTCACTCTATCAATAGCTGATAACTGTATCACTTTCCTTTAAGAAAAATATAATTTTTGACATTGTAACTTCTATATAATTTAATTATCAATATAAATAATTGTCTTATTTTGAAGTTTTAAGCAAGACTCGTGAATACAGTCACTGACCAGTCCTCTCTTTCATTGTTTGTTTCCAACTGTTAATATCAATCAACAATGCAACATGACTTGTTTGTTTGATAAGAGCTCCAATACTACCGCGGTACAGAACAAGCTCTATGTTCCACCATTGATAGACACACAAGCATATATAAAATCTCCTTCAATACCTTCACTACAAACTATCAAACCATGTACCGTCCAAACCATTTAACCGTTGCAACGGCCCTCACGTATATCAAATCTAAACATGTTTCTAAATCCTTTCACGGTATCATCAATGTTCTCTCTAAATATTCAAACTATTACGATGCAAACTTGATATCAATTCATCCATTTTGCAAGGAGTGGAATACAGTGAACACATAAAATAACAGGAACAAGGTAAGTTGTTTATAACCAATATCAAGAAGGTGGTGGGTTAAGTATACTTTGTACAGCTGCATCAAGATCTTCATCACGGACGGAACTTGACAAAGAAGAGAAAAATGGCTGCGGGCGTGAGGAAGGGACCCAGCTGTGTCTGGCACTGTTGAGAATATGAGCGTTATCGTCTTCATCATCGTCACTATTAATAACACTGTTGATGGCAGTTTGTACAGAATCGTTGACCATACTACTTTGAGGATCTCTATTGTCGATTTTAAAGGACATGGTGTTATGTTCCAGGTCCTCGTCCTCGGAGGACGTGTTGAACATGGCATCTGTCTGGAGTAAGCTTTTGTTTGGGGTCGTGAATAATACAGTACTCGGGAAAAGATCTCCTGCAGAGTCTGTTCCCAATTGATTGACGGCTGGAGCCTCTGGTGCAAATTTTTGCTCCTCCATTTCAATGTCTGTACTGTGGGAAGAGCTTAATTTTGGGTGACTTATTGACTTGCTGTCACAATTTGATGGGATTCTGTCGGATGAAATATAGGGCCGTTTCTTAGGTGTTTTGTAGTGCTGTGTAAAACCACTGTCCTCCATTGGAAAATCTTGGTTGTTGGAGATAAAAACGTCGTCAGAAGCTGTAGAAAATTTTTGTGGTCTGAACACCTGCTGAGCAGCAGTGTCAGATTTCTTAGAACCTAAAGAACCGTTTCCTGAATGAGTATCCGGGGCACTACTTATGTCAGAATATCGAACATCAGATTTATTATCACTATCAACCATACAATTATCTGCAAAATTTTTCATGGAGGGATTGGTGGTCATCCACTCGGACATCCCACTGTTGAATTGATTCAAATCCACTTCTGGGTCGTCCGAATTTAAATAAGTAGAGGAATGATTATGATGGACAGGACTGGTCACATTTTTTGCCCGTGGTTTATTATTATCACCAAACGACATGTAGTAAGAATCAGTAGATGGCACATCACTCTCTGGAATATTTTTCTCCTTCTCATTGTCCATTGGGTCATCGTCGCTTAAACTATACTCATTACCTTGTTCCCCGCTCTCTTCTTCCTCTTCCTCCTCCTCATCTGAATCTTCGTCTTTTTCATCGTTGTTTGACATATATGAACTTTCCACACTACGATTATCCGAAGACGTACGCCTAGAGGCAAAAGACACTGATGACTCCCTCCTCCTCACCACAATAGAACTATCATCATCCACACTATTAGACTTTGCATCAAACTCGTATAAACTATCACATTTTTCCATGTCCACTGTCGGCTTCATCTCGCCTGGGACCGTTGACGTGTCCAACGATGAATTCTTTACGGTGAAACTTTGATCGGTATTCCTGCGTTTGAACACCAACTTTAGAGTCCCAGAACTCGCTTTATCTTCCCACTTTCTTTTCAATGTGGAGGACGATGCAGATGAAGCGTACAGGGAAGGAGAATCATAGGGTTCTGTTTTAATCTCATGTTTATGTCTAATCTCTTCAAGGCTGGGCAGTCTAGAAACATAATCTCGTTGAGAGGTAAAGTCACTTTCAGATTTTTCATCGTCCTCTGATTCCTCCTCGCTGTCGTGTTCCTTTTCTGAAGAGCTCAATTCCGAATCAGGACTATCGTCTTCAGATGAAATTACTCTTTGATTCTCAGACAAGTATTGTTGGTATGACTCTGTGGAGAAAAAAATCAAGCATAGCTATTAATATTTTCAAGGGGCAATAAATATTCTTTCTTTCTTATCCAATTCTCTTTTACCATTACAGTGTAGGGCCAGCACTATGAGGCTGGATTTCTCTGGATTAAGATTTTAAGCCAAGCAGGTGATCAACCCACTGTGACCTTTGTGGTAGCAATTAATTTTGGACAGCGGCCTTGTTTGTTTGAAACTCTCTGATCCAAAGATTTTCGGGCTGTGTTCAGTTGTGTTTGATGGTCGAGGTGCCTGCATTTATGGCAGGTATCTTGTTTTGCCTTTCATGGCTGAACATAGGGCTGGCCCCAACACTGCTCTGCGGTATTAATGGGGCTCGATTTTAAAAAAAAAAGAAAGAAAAAAAAAGAAAAGGGTGATCAACCCACTGACCTTTGTGGTAGGAATTGATTTTGCCCGGACATCAGCCTTGCGGCCTACTCTTATCGATTTTTAACTGCCAAGGGTTCTTTTAAGTGGCAATAAACATTGATGCTATCAAAACATATATTTGTAGACAGTACATATTTTCACGGGGTCCCAGTGGCGCAGAGGTACAGCTTTCGTCTCTGAAGCGAAAGGTAACGGGTTCTATTCCCGGCAGCGGGTATTTTTCTCCTTGAAGCTCGGTGAAAACCAATATATGCCATTCCCCTGATCCTATTCAGGTAGGTGGGATCAAAGAAACTAGTCCTATCAGAGAAGGACGATAAACTTGGAGGTCCCGTGTTCACGTTAAAGAACCTGTGGCAGTTAAAAATCAATAAGAGTAGGCTGCAGGGCCGCCGTCCGGGTAAAGTTAATTCCTACCACAAAGGTCACAGTGGGTTGATTGCCTGCTTGGTTTAATATCTTGATCCACAGAAATCCAGTCTCATAGTGTTGGCCCTACACTGTAATGGTAAAAGGGAACTGTGACCTATTCTATATTGAAGTCACTCCAACCCAATTTCCTGCCCCACTTTATTTCAACATATAAAGGTCATATCAAAAGCGGTTCTAACGAACTTGATAAGATTTCATGTGAATCTCCAGGGCAGAGCCATGAAAACTCTGAAAGGGCCAGAGGAAATAACCCACACTATGCAAACTCGGACCCAGTCCTCCTTATCCAAAGTCGAGTGACTTACCCACTGAGCTAAGGACCTCCTATGATTCCATCCGTTGATAGTGGAATTGTAATTTAATGTAAAGTAGAGAAGGGAATTAATTCAGGCGGCAGCATGAAATCCATCCTTGACCAATGTAATTTAAAAAAATAAAGAAACACAATCTCGTTGAGAGGTAAAGTCAATTTAAGTGATTCAATACTATATCAGCTTCCCAAATGAATCAGAGACAATGACCACAACATTACCTGGATGTCTGAGGACCTCCTCTCTCTGTCTCGCCAAAGTTTCTTTGAGATTCTCGTTGAAGCATTTGATGTTTTGAAAGTTCTCGGGGCGTTTCTCAGGACACTAGAAATAAAACAGCAAAAATAAATAATGTATTTAACATCAAATCATTTTTTTTTACTTTTCATTTCAATTTGTCACATGACAAGATTGTGGTCTTTAAAAAATTCTTATTCTCTCCTCTTTCTTGTAGGAAAATTCTCTCAGTTCATCATATCCTCAAACTACTACAGGATTCGAACCCTTGAACATAGACACCAGTGCCTTACCCCCATGACGATAGGCGGTCCCAAGGCGACACTTAAATACACTGTAAAGAATAAACACTCACCATATCTTGATACATCATCAACTTGGTAAACCTCCTCATGAACCGACGCTTTCGCTGTACTAAGTTTTCACACACTTTGGCATATTTGTTGTCCCCTAGGAGTAGAAGGAATAAAGTGATTAATTACACACTCGAGGTAAGGTAAAGGAATAAAGTGATTAATTACACACTCAAGGTAAGGCAAAGGAATAAAGTGATTAATTACACACTCGAGGTAAGGTAAAGGAATAAAGTGATTAATTACACACTCAAGGTAAGGC
>JARBEQ010247004.1:0-11469 GCA_030265355.1 Tritonia tetraquetra | reverse complement strand
ACGCTGCCGGGAATCGAACCATGTACCTTTCGCTTCTGAGGCAAGAACCGTACCTCTGCGCCACTGGGACCCCTGCTCTGCATCGTGAACCGAGCTAATATTGTCTCTAATTTCGTTAATAACAGTTCATATTTAGAGTTTTTATGTTTCTGCCTACTTCTAAAAATAAGTTCAACTATGAAAGTTGCGTAGTGGTCAGAAAGGGTTATGTCAACAACTTCTGTATGTTTCACAATATCACTGGACATAGGGGAAATCACCCAGTCAAGTATGTGACCAGACTGGTGAGTTTTGACTGTCACATGTTGAATAAGGTTATTGTCGACAAGAATATCTTTCAGATTTTTTTATTGCCGGGGTATCAGCAGAAAAATTAAAATTAAAATCTCCAGTGATGAGGAAAGGGGAATTCTTCATTTTCAGATTCAAAACAATGTCGTAAAATTCATTCACAAATAATGGGGAAGACGTTTGTGGGGGCAGATAAATACAGATGTTAATCATATTAAATCTTGATTTAAAATAAAAGGATCCAATTTCACAAGAGTCGCTTTGTAATCTTTTTGCAGTGACGTTTATCACATTTTTGTTGAAAATAAAAGCAACTCCTCCTCCATGGCGACTATCAGTATGTGGGAATGATTTCCATTCATAATTTGGGGGACACGCTGATGATATGTAGTGGTCGTCAATGTTATGACGAAGCCATGTCTCCATAATACAAAGGACATCAACGTTGTTATTGATGACGTCATAGATAATGTTCGCTTTATTTTTTATAGAGCGAGCGTTAATATTACAGACAATAAGAGATGGTGGTGTAGGTTGAGAGGCATTTACTGACTGACTTGAAATAGAGTTGTTAAAAAGTGCTGTTGTGCGGGTATTGTTAAAAATATCAGGTATGCAGTCGTATCTAATTTTGGACAAACTGGATGGGGGTCTGGGTCGACGGGGACAGGTGATGTGTGGTCGATAGCCAAGGTGAACGGGTATTTGCCTTTGTTTACGAGTCCCGCCTCCATGTGGTCTTGGGTAGTTTTTAACTTCGTAATGGTTAGATGACACAATGAGTAAAAATCTAACAGCAGATATAAACAAATGGTGGATAAAATGGGTCCTTACAGAATCCATGATTAAAACAGTAAAAATATCACAGTTTCTATTTAAGAATTGACAAGTAGAATATAATATGAAGCACTGTAACATTAAAAATACACCATGTAAATGTTAAACACAGGAACTTTGATAAAACCACAGTAAAATTGAAAAATCACAGAGAGCAAGAACACGTCTGTCTGTTAGGCGAGCACACAAGAGATAAACTAACCTTAATTTTAAAATTTGACCTAACATCCCCCAATGTTATATAAAAATATCCCAGTATCAGTTTTTTCACTGTGTTTTGTTAATGTTAATCGATCTAGAGTGAAGTGTATATTTTCTTTTCATCGTTAGTATTATTCAGTTGATACTGGATAGCTAAAGTCTTAATAATAACAAAGGAAAATCATGTTTCTATAAATACAGAAAAATATGCAGCCCTTACCCCCTGCACTTGTGAGGCATCTGTAGACAGTCTGGTTGTCAGGGCTCCGACTCCATTCTTGGGTTCATCATACCATGAAATATCCTGGACAAAATCTAACTGGTTAGATTAGGCAACAAACAAATAAAAAACAAAACCACACACACACAAAAAAAAATAAAACATTACACCACACATGAATAGACAAAGAGTTGGTGACACATTGTTGTCTAGTTATATGTAACTGATATCAAAATCTCAAGCACAATTCACCACAGAACACTTACAGACACAACAATACTGTTACTACTCTTCATAGAATGAAGAATTGTGTGCATCTTTTAAGAGGGATAAATGACAATAGAGTCGTCAAATCAAATGACAAGAAATTATCAGACTCACCTGTTTGAGCATTGCACGGAAGGTAAGATCTCGAAGTCTCACTGTCAGGGCTTCCCCAGACAAGCCAAACATTGAGCACTGTGGGACAAAAAAAGAATTCCTTAAAAGGATCATTCTATTCAAATCACATAAAATTCCTTACTCAAGTATGCATATGAATACATGTCAAATAATTATTTATAATCTCCTTTTGAATCTTCAGCCTCATGGGGCTGTTGCTTCACTCAGTTTTGGTAGCATGAAGTGAACAAGTGATCAATTAGGAAAGAAGAAAACTTCGGTCTTGATTCTTCATGAAAGAGGATTGAATGATTTAGAAAAAAGGAAACTTTGATCATGATTCTTCATGAGGGAAGATTGAATGATTAAGAAAAAAGGAAACTTCGGTCTTGATTCTTGAAGTAAACACTACTACCAACTCCTTCATGGTAATAATAATAAAGAATATTTGTATAGCGCCTTCCGTCGAAACCCCAAAGCGCTTTACAGTTTCTAAAAAATACTGTAACATACAATCAAACAACATCTAATTAAAGTTAGCAATACATTTTTACACTCATATAAAAGCAAGTTTACAACACAGCACCAAAAAGCAACTGAAACGCTACACTGGCCACCTGTAAAGCACATTGTAATTAATGCTAACATACTAAACAAGTATTCTTATGCTATAATTTACCACTAATCACAACATATATTTATCAAATAGAAAGGTTTTCAGGTTTTTTTTAAAAAGAGTCGATAGTTAGACATGATTTTATAGGGCCAGGAAGCGAATTCCAAGTTATTGGGCCAAATTTAGAAAAAGCTCTATCTCATAATGATTTTAATTTTGTTCTGGGAACAGCAAGAGTATACGAATTACTGGATCTAAGGGCTCTCTGTGGGGTATAAGGGGCAATGAGATCCTGAATATAGGCAGATGCTGAAGAGTCAATTAAAGATTTAAAGCAGAAGAGTGTAGAGCTGTCACCGTAAGATCTTTCCAGCACCAACCTAGCAGCATTGTTTTGAAATCACTGGAGTTTTTTTAACTGTGCATCTGGTATGCATATAGATGCAACTGCTTCATAAGGATGAAAATTATTGGGATTTTTTAATGTGACCTTTGACTACATTATTCATCATTCAAACATAAAATGGGTTGATCAACTGCTGGTTTTGATTCTTCATGAGGGAGGATTGGATGATTAGAAAAGAAGAAAAATGCTAAGTGAATATGATGCTCAGTTAAACAAGCATTAAAATATCACTGTTTGAATGTCTCTGTACAAATCGCTGGACAGAACACAAGATCTTGTGAATACAAAATGACATGAACACTTATATGTGACTAATTCCAGTCAAGTGGAACATAAGTTTAAAAGATATCCAAATTATACCATAGTCAAAGGTAGCAATTCTTCTTTCCAAAGATACTAAATTTATCCCAACAGGTTGAACTGTTGTTGAGATGTTGCTGAGTGGATCATAATAATGAATCTACTATGGTTTTTCAATACTATCTCGAAAGCACATTCTCTGACTTCTTGTTTCAGCTTTTGCCACTGTTAGCAGGATTGCCATTTTGAATGCAAAATGTCCATAGTTTTCTATCAACAGAATGTCTTCCTCCTTTATAATATCCATCCATCTCCTATTTGGTCTTCCTCTCTTTCTTTTTCCTGCTGGTTCCATCTTCAGGACTATTTGGCAGACATAAACGTAGACCACTTTACCTGCAAAAAGCAAAGAAGAAAAGAGGCAACTCCAAGGCCCACAAGCAAATAGGTGTATAGTTTAAACTCCTCAATTTGAGTCTCCTCATCCTTGGTAAATACCTGAAAATAAAAATGAAACAAGTTAAAAAGATCAGAAAATCTATATTCAGTGCAAGTATTTGTGTGGTCCCTAGAATGATGTATATCTTTTTAAAATGTTAAAGGGAAAAAACAGAGCATAATTCCTTGCTTGAGTTTCAAATATCTTAATAGGTACTTATTACCCTAATCAAAATCCAAGATTTTATTGTTACCATAACAACATCACTTAATTGTATGAAGTTAGTATGGCAATATCAATAAATTATAGCAAAAAACATATATTCAAAAAAATGTCCAATTGCTTTTGAGAGTCAATTTACTCAGTCAACTTACATACATGATGCTGCTGAACACAAGAGAAAAAGTAGGGTGTATAATTCCATTCACAAGGCTTCCGAGACAGCCAATAACAATATAATACCATTCTGGCTGATTCAACTTGAACAAACGGATAAACGGTGCATCTGGAAGGTCTTTGACATCATCGTCATCCTATCAAAAATGAAAGGCAAGATGTACATTTTGGTGAAAAGTAAAGAAGAGAAAAGAGTACATGCAATATTCTTTAATGGTCGCAAAAAGACAAACCTATTTGAAAACTCCAGTAAATTCTGTGTAAATCAAGATGTAAAAAGGATGAGAAAATATAATAATTGGTAACATTTGACCGCAAAGAGAAAAACCAAAACTTCATTGATAAAAGAATGACTGCTAAATAACTAATGGTCCCATATCTATATAAAAACATTCACCAGATTTGGTACTTGATTGATTCACATAAATCAATCTTTTCTTTACAACTACTTTCCTTTTCCAAATTAAAAACAAAAGGTAGGTATGGCCTCAATGAATCAAATTTCTGGATTTCATTTAATTCAATGGTCAGGGGTAAGCTACAGTCAACTCCGCTTAATCGCAATCCAGTTAATCGCAAATGCCGCTTTCCCATGAAATGCAATTAATTCTATATAAAAGTCACTGGTTATTTGATCGCAACTCACTTCAGATAATTGCAAAGTTGGCGACAGTGTGCCTCATATTTTTGTGTCTTTTTTCTGCTTTCACACTTTGCTAAACAATGATCACATGTCTCCATTGTCATTAGCTAACAACCATAACAATACAATAGGCTTACACTGATTGTGGGTGTAGCAAACAGCTGCAGCTGCCTTTGTTCAATCATTAAGCGGCACCCCTAGCTTGCAAGGAGTGACAACACACGTCGTCTATATAGTCCAGTGCAAACAATTGCATCGTATCGTCACTGGAGAGATGAGTCATTGCTCATAGACATTTAGTCACTGGCCATTGGATCATCTTTGATTACATAATCAACAGAGTTTCGGCCTCCTTGTTAGTGAGGACAAATCTAACAAAAGCAAGGGTGGCTAAAATCGTATGTCTGTGAATTCTTTGATGCATGTCACCTGTGACAGTAAACATCAAAGAGGATGCGACATATCATTTGTGTGGATAATTTCAATGAATGCATAGACTCAAAGGTCAGTGTGGGGGTGAAAAGAGAGAGGTGCAATTGTCGACAAGTAGTGAAATGACCCTAAATTACTGGGCCCACGGCCAACTCCAGTTAAACCCAATTTCGGATAATCGCAAAACATTTGCAGCTCCCATCGTGTTACAAATAAGTGGAGTCAAGTATATAAACTTCAAGCAGATCTACGGATCTGGAAATGTCATTGTAAAAATATAAATCCTGTCAAAAGAGATTTTGAAACAAAGATTTGAATTTGCCAATTTTCAAGGTTTTCAATCTTGAAAATTTGGAGCTGCGATATAATCTGTTTAGAGCAAAAGATGACTTTCTTTGTTGTTTGTATTATTTCTTTTTCTTTTTTATCTTTTACTGTTTGACTTTCAGGTTCAGGTTCTTATTTTTCACAATTCATTTGAAAGAATAAAAATGATGAAATGTTCTAACCTCCTTCACAGTTTCATTTTCTTCAGTGGAAAGGGTTCTGCCCTTTCTTTTATTTGCCAAATCATTCACTATCAAGCCGCTTAGCATGTCACCACCTCCATCCTCTGTTGAATCAAATGACATATTAGAAAGATAAAACTTGCATTTGCCAAGGTCCGAGCATATCATCCATCAACATCCTTACAATGAATCTGACAGAAGCAGTATGGCTGGCACAGAACAGTTTATTAATGACTTTCCATATGGGAAAAGTTACATAATGAATGAATCAAACATCCCCATAAAAAACCCAGATATATTAGCATTTTGAAATGACTGGATCGTGAACAGAAAGATATGAAATTCTTTTCCTATGACACAAGGACTTAGTAGTCTGTATGTATATCAATCAGTATTCTAAATTTACACTGAATGTTATAGTAATTCATATTATACATGTTGCTTTGCTTGTTTCATTCAACCTGCTGCTTTACACAAAGACATTGTGCCAAGAAAGGACAAATAAAGTAGCATTACATTCTTTTTTTCTTATCCAGTTCCCTTTTCCATTACAGTGTAGGCCAGCACTATGAGGCTTGATTTCTTTGGATCAAAATATTAAGCCAAGTAGGTGATCAACCCACTGTGACCATTGTGATAGGAATTAATTTTACCCAGACAGCGGCCTTCTCTTATCGATTTTTAACTGCCAAGGGTTCTTTAACGTGCGCAACGTGCATGCGAGACCTCCGAGTTTATCGTCCGTCTCCGATAAGACTAGGTTCTTGATTCCACCTATCTGAATAGGATCAGGGGAGTGGCATATATGTTTTCACCAAGTTTCAAGGAGAAAAATATCTGTCGCTGCCGGGAATCAAACCTGGTACCTTTCGCTTCAGAGACGAGAACCGTACCTCTACGCCACTGGGACCCCAGCATTAAATTATCTTATCTTTTTATTTAACTTATGGAACAATAATATCAATACATTAGTGCAACAATGCTGTGACCTCTCACCTTTGTTATCAGATGTCATCTGTGGAACAGAACAGGATTCAAGAGTAAGACATGTGACAGTATGTAAGTACTTCCATTTGTTATGTAAATGTTGTGTAAAACTTCATCCCAAAACCAAGTTCCATTCTATTCTTGTTCCACACAACTTGTAGTGTTCGCTTCCGTTTATGATGATTAATTAGACAGGATCCCATTACAAGGCATGCAAACATGAAAAAATAACTTCTATTTTGATCAACACAATCAAACAAATATTTTCAATATTTTAAAATTTTCAATTTTGACAATAGGTCAACTTTTACACAGCCCTTTTGACGCCTGATCATTTCAGAGATAGGCAAATTTTTGATAAGTTATAAACTGGAACCAGTTCCGTAGAGAAAGAAACGTGATTTTGTAAGAATATAAATTCCATCAAATCTTTTTTTGAAATGTGTATTTGAAATTGCCAGTTTCATAGGATTTCAAATGAGAAAAATTAATGAAAATCAGTTAAGAAATAAATGTTTTACAGCGAAAAATGACTTTGTAAATTTTTGGGTGTAATTTATTAATATTTCATTTTCTTGGTAATTTCTAAACCAAACCATCCGTATTTGGTGTAACAGTGATTATAATTTCAAGAGCTTTGTGACTAAACATTCAAAGTTAAAATTCCAGAAGTAACAGTTTCAAAAATTTTGAATGAACGGACTATCTTTCTCTTGTATAGAATAGGTCTAAATTAGGTCTAGGATATAGAAAAAGGTGTTTAAAGTTAAGAATGGAGAGCAAATTTATCCCCACAAAAATGATCACTCTGTTCTATCAACTATTAGCATCTTTATTTTTTTGGAGTACATAATCTTTTAAGATGATATAATGATAGACTTTAAAGATTTCATTTGCATTCATAATTCTATTAACTAGAATAAAATCAATTATTTTCTGAACAACCCCTGCTTGAAGATGACTGTTTTGCCAACCCTATTTCAGAAACACGTTGACTGTCTTGTCATAAAAATCAAATATATCACACATTTCTACATTTTCACTTCAACCATTCATGTTATAGATAAATAAGATATTGTAGTCTCTTATTCAACAAAAATCAGAAAATCATTACTTTTACCACTCTGACTTAAGAAGCGATTTCCAACTTTCGGGATTTGCGATATAATACCCAAAATGAAGAATCTGGTCACATATCATGTTTTGGTTGATAGTATTCTAGTGGTTTTCAACCTAATGTCATCCATAAGGGAACTCATAATATGCAATTCAAGCCATCATTCTATCAAAGAATGAAATAACTATAATAAAGCCAAAGGACAACCATTAACAGATTACATGTTCATAATGGATGGACAATCTATCACTTGTGAAAAATACCTGGTTTGTAACAAGCTGGTAGTAAATTCCTTTCTGATCCATCAATTTGTCATGAGTTCCTGTCTCCATAACTTGCCCATCTTGATAACCAATGATCACGTCTGCATTTTTTATTGTGGACAGGCGATGAGCAATGATGAGTGTTGTTCGACCTCTGCAAGCCTGTTTATGAAAGAAACATGTATAGCTACATCTCTATGTTTCTATTCGTTGCTTTAAGACATTCGTTCAATCTTCTACTCTGATCCAAGTGTTTACATTTCATCTCTTTCAAAGGTAACCTACTTTTTCTAAAACCACTTCCATATTAACAATATTGGGCAATCTAATGAACTAAAAAATGCCTATTTGAAGATAGACTAGTGACAAAAGAGGAAAAAAAAGGAAAAAATTGTGAGACTGATTTCAGTCAGAACGGCATAGAAAAATATAAAAAATCCCTGTCTCTCAATGGTAACTGGATGGAAACAAGGGCAGCAGCTGAACCTTCAAGATTGTGGCCAGAACAGAAAAAATTGAAAAGCATTGCATTTAATATAATAAATGACTATGAATGAAATAGAGCTAATGGAAGCTAGATAAGAAGAAGGAAGACAATTTTGAAAGAGAGGAAACTTTATACGCTTGTGCAAGGGGATAATTTCAGCAAAGGTGTAATGTATTGATTCTGTCAAGATGATGAGACAAGAGATCTGTAGCTGGACGCTAAAAAATTCAAAATACCTCTTGATATACTGCATGTTTGTTTGTTGAGTTTACTGAGGAAATGACAGGTATCTGTAACTATACTTTTCTATTACTTATAATCACTACAGTTTAATAATTGTTAGAAGCTCATTGTGAGTGGAAACACTTCGTCCTATTGTACCTTTCCTGGAATAAACTGATTCTTCTGCTAATCCTCATTGTTGTGTTACAATCTAAAATAACAACTTATTTACAGTATCTATTCACCAATATTTGTCTATGTTTGCTTCTTATTAGACTAATCATCATATTTCATATTTGAGGAAAATTGTTCAATCATATGCACTTAACCTCAGAATCATAAATGGGATAATTTTTCAAATTCATTCAATTTTTATAAGTCATTTCAAAGTAAAAAAAAATTTAATGTTGTCATTTACAGTAGTTTTTGCCTAAGTGCCAAGTGCTTGGGAAGCAGCGTAACTGGACACTCAGGCGACATTGCCCTGTGAGACCTTTGATTTTCATGAAATATGTCCCTTGATCTTTGAAACCCTGAACGTGACCCATGGAGTTGTTTCATTGGTCAATTTTTGTTGTTTATTTGTTAGTCTATGGCCATAAAAGTAAAAGCTATTCACTGACGATGAGTTACATGTTTCTATGTTGATCACTGTGCTTTCCATAATATATTTGGCCATTTATTTCTTCTGAATGTAATTCTTCTTGTGGGTTGTCTCTGTCTTCATCTGTGAAGAGGTTCTCTACATATTCAGACCATTGTTTCAGTATATTTTGATTGTTCATAAGTATATTTCCCTTACTTACTTTGTCCAGCGCATCCTGTACAATGGATTCACTCTCTGTATCTAGTGATGATGTGGCTTCATCCAAAAGAAGGATTTTGGGATCTTTGACCAAGGTTCGGGCAATGGCTATTCTTTGTTTCTGGCCACCACTTAACTGTGCTCCTCTTTCTCCAACAAAAGTTTCAAATTTCTGTAAAGTCATCAAATAAGTGAAGAAAGTTAAATGCAAATTATTGCAATCTAATACATCTGACAACCAAGAACAGTCAAGTTTGGTTGTAATGATTAGAAAAGCTTCAATTAGGTGGATTTGATTAAACAATTCATCTGAATGAAAGAATCAAAGGAGGATAGAATAGATAATGTTACTCACATTACTTTTACTGTGGCAGGCAATTTGCCCGTTCTCTACCCATCCAACATAAAAGATACCAGACTAAGGAACCTCGTGTCATTCTAGATGTAAAGAATGCTTGGCTGCCCAATATCGTTTTTACTTCTTAGATAAAATGCTTTCAACTTAATTATCTTCAGCAATAATTATATAAATACATATCACAAAATGAACAACACATCCAGACGCATTCAATTTTTGTTTTATATTTCAGGACGCATAACTCACCTCAGGCAACTGCATGATGAAGTTGTAGGCATTTGCATTCTTGGCAGCAGCAATAATTTCATCCATGGTGACATCCTCACTTCCATATCGAATATTTTCAGCAATGGTGGTTGCAAATAACACTGGCTCCTGACTGACCAATCCAATGGTTTTACGGAGCCACTTGATGCTGAGATCTTTGATGTCACAGCCATCCAGTAAGATCTGAAATTTAAAGTGTCATTATCATCACAAGAGTGTAACATTTTTCCACATAGATCTGACTTCTCCTTAGTGACCCACCTTGTTGTGGTGGAGAGGCTTGAGTAGTCTAATGAGGGCTATACCAAACAGGTACAACCGTATTTAGAAGGCCTTAAATGAAGATCAAGACCAAGAGGTCACAGGGTCTGGTAAGGGGCCCTGAGGTGGCAGCCCCACCATGTATCTAGGATGCAGTGGGATAATCTCCTACTTGCCTGAATCAAATGGATTCGAAAACAAAGACATACATAACTGGACCAGAGTTTCAGAAGATGGGAATGAAAAGTCAATAATAGATTACATAATAGTTAATAATAATATTAATGATGTCAGAATTAAAAGAGGAGCAGAAATATACTGTGATCACTTTCTAGAAGTAGGGAAATTCAAAAAGAGATAGAAATCAAAAGTAGAAGAATTGAGAGACATAAATACCAAAAGTACTTTCCAAAACATAATTAAACGAAAAATTGAAGATAGGCAGACAGGAATAGAAGATGTAGAAAGTATCTGGTCAACGTATAAGAAATCAATACTTTCTTTTTTCTTATCCAATTCCCTTTTACCATTACAGTGTAGGGCCAGAACAATGAGTCTGGATTTCTCTGGGTCAAGATATTAAGCCAAGCAGGTGATCAACCCACTGTGAGAAAGCAATACTGAAAGTACATATATGAAGCCTGTGGAAGAAAATTCATAGGAGTAGGAGGCAATAATAAAGAACTGCTTGGTGGAGTGATATAATAAATGAAAAAGTCAAAGAGAAAAAAGACGCATGGAAGAAGTACTTGGCAAGTAAAAGTGAAGACATGGAAGCCTATAAACTAAAGTGGAAGAAAGCTAAGAATGAAGTTAGGAAATCCAAGCAACAGCAATAGGAAAAAATTTGAGAAAAGTCAGAAAAAAAAATTCAGAAAAAATCAGAAACTGTTTTGGGGAGCTGTAAATAGGTGTAGATGAGGAAATCAGTGTCCAATAAAAAATGTTAAAAATAATAAACAAGGAGATGTGGTTAAAAATAATGATGAAATACTAGAAGTGTGGAGAGAATATTTTGAAAGTCTACATAA
>JARBEQ010246993.1:1227-11470 GCA_030265355.1 Tritonia tetraquetra | reverse complement strand
CCCCCCATCTCTCACTCTCATACATACATAAACACCCAAACATACACAATACATACGTACTACATATAAAACTTTGTATTATTATGTTGTTTTTTTTTTACAGTATAACTTTGTATCATCAACATACATCATAGTAGTACCATATTATTATGTGAATGTAATCTTTACATTTCATATGTTGTTTAATCCACACAGTGGATGTCCTATTATTATTATTATTATGCAACATTATCCATAATATAATAACCATAAAATTAATTTTGTGTCTTGGAAATAAAATTAACATACAAATATCCATGAATAAGTACACTTGTAACATCAACAGAGCATTCAAACAGTCTGTTCCCGGGCAAACGAATCGGGGCCGTCTCCTAACAGCCATGAATGATACGCGATGCAACACTACAATGGACTACACAAAGTGAAAAACAACAAAAACAACACTTAAATTAAATATAATTTTGCAAGATCTTCATAGAAGGATGGGGGATAAGAAGACCTTTCCATTTCCAACGGTGTAAAAAAAAAAAAATTTCCGATAAAACTGTGATACACAAAACTGGCTCATAAGGGACGATATCATATCATGATTGCCTTCACAGCGGGTTGACCACCTGCTTGGCTTAATGTCTTGATCAAAAGAAATCCAGCCTCATAGTGCTGGCCCTACACTGTAATGGTAAAAGGGAATTGGATAAGAAAGGAAAAGGAACATAATTGCCTTCTCTCTCTTTCTGTGTGTGTGTGTGTCTCTCACACATAATATCATCTCTCTTTCTCATGTATTTGTGTCTCTCTCTCTCTCTCACACACACATATCATCTATTTCTCTCTTACTACCACACACACACACACCCTGCGTCTGGTCGGAGTCATTCCCAGTCGTATATATCTGTTTAGTAGGATGATCATTTGCTTGGCTTGGGTAATTTTCAACCCATTATGATCATGCTTTTAATAATGATTGATAACAATAGATGATAATGATGATGATGATGATAACAATGATAACTATGATGATAATGATGTTGATGATGTGATGACATAATATATGATAACGATGATGATGATGATATAATAGATGATGATAACGATGATGATGATGATGATGATAATATGATATGATCATTATATCAATTACATCTCATTAGCTCAGCGGATGGAATAATCAACTCCTTGACAAAATTCGACAGAAAAGCACACCTGTCAATACCAACAAGTAAACAAACAAAAAAATCAAAGCCAGTCTTGGGAGCTTAATCAGTATATATTATAAAACAACAGTCGAAGAACAGAGAGAAAAATGCAAAAAAAACTTCCAATAAAGACGATAACAGAGATACAGAAGGTTTCGGGTAAACCCCTTCCTCAGCTGGACACAACAAAAAAAATGCAAACAAAAAACAACAACGAACGAACACAAACACTAGTATGTAGAAAGAGACATCAATAAAAGATATCAGAATCAAAATATGTACAGGTCTAGTTCAAAGCAAGGTAGTCAAGAACTAGACCTATACACATTTTGAGTTTTAACTTCCGGCAGCCATCATTAGCTTATAAAACAACAGGAGGTTCGTTTTAAAATAAGGTCAAAGTTATCAGACTACACCTTTTTGATAACTTAACATCGGGACTTCCTGTTTAGGAGTCCATCTCTGATAGGACGTGTGAAAAATCACAAAAACAAAGACTACCTTTCTTTCTTATCCAGTTCTGCTCCCAAAGCGAAAGCGTTACCGATACACTACAAAGTCTCTCCTCGAAATTGCACAAAGACAAAACTGCATAAACACTTGGCAGACAGGGAGAGTGTTATCAGACACCTCCTTACATAAAGTTTAAAACAACACGTCAATTAAAGGAGAAAAGGAGAAAAACCATTGGGAGAAAACAATGTAACAATTTGAAATGTATCGAAACCTGCAGGTCATTAGATTTAGACAAGTAAAAAAAATGACCATATAACAAAAACATTAAAAAACCTACACCCAGGACTTGTCAGTCAGATCTGCATTCATAATGAAAATAATTGGTATCTGGCTACATTCTTTGAAGAGTTTTTTATATCTTACGTCGAGAAATTTTTCAAAATTGATCCAAACTTTTACTCACACAAAATGCAAGCAAGTAGTGCTCTCAACAACTTTGCAACAAAAGAAAACTCGACTAAATTTCTATAATTCTTTCTCATTTTTACAAATTGTGGGATATCATCTTTTCGTGCACACCATAAACACACGCACTGCAAGACATGCCAATACAGTTTTCATTTAGATTATGAATTGTTTCATTGTACACACACATGACACACGACAAGACCAACCAATACAGTTTTCATGACATCACAAATTGTACCCATAGAACGTTTGGGGCAAAAGCATGGCTTGACCTTCCTGTATTTCCAATTCACTGTCACCACCACCGGCACCATCTCCATCCTTACCAGCACCACCACAATCAACATTCACACCCCTTTCTTCTCCAATGACAAAACCGGCACTCTCGTCCCCTTGCAACCCTGCCATATCTTCCACCTTTTCTTCTAGCTCTCCACAGCGGACACTTGGAACAGCCGCGGCATCTGCCTCCATAGGAACACAACCCCTTGCATTGTCAATGGAAACAACAGTGAGTTCTTGTCCTACTCCTGCCAACGGGGAAAATCTGTCTTGGGATTTGGACATTTCTTTTTTGTAATGTTGGGTATACCGATCTGAGCGTGTATGTGAATCTGTTGGTCCTTTTTTCTTTCCAGTAATTCCAACACTGTGAGCCGCAATGGCTATAGTACTCGAAGGTTGCGGAGCAATTTTGGAAAGAGTTTCTTGGTTCAGAAGGTCCCGTCTCTGCACGAAAGCTGCATGTGATGAGGAGCTAACCAAGGCCGAAAAAACTGAAAGCACAGAGTTATCTTTCAGTCCTGGAGATGATAATGTTGATGAAGATGTTGGCGTTGATGACTGGAATACCAGTGATGATGATGATGATGATGAAGCCTTGCAACTATCACCTCCCTCAACAACAACAGCGCTACCTTCAGGTCCTGAACTCATTATCAGCGCATTTTCTGCACTCCGCCTGCTAACCGCCTCTTTGGCATGATGAGAAACCACTGCTTCTTGCGGTTGTAAAACATGTTTATCCCGCCTGGAATTCTCCTCAACATTGGCGGTATCCACTCTTCTCATTTCCCGACAATCCACGTCCGTCTCCCCACCGTGTATGACATGTCGGATGCTGGACGTAGACGGGTCGGAAACGAGCTGGGAATGAAAGTTATGACACTCTTCTATCACTGATTCTCCCCCACCTATTTTGTGTTTCTCTTCTCTCCCTCCCTCGGCTGTCAAGACAGATACAAGTTTTCCAAATCTTCCTCCTCCTCCTCGTTCTCCGTCTTGCAAAAGAGTCTGATTTAGATTAAGTTCTTTTCTCGACTCGACCACGACATCAGCACCTTCCAGCTGGATTTGGTCGCCCTGCAACACGTCAAGTTTTTGGTTCCCTGGATGAGGTGACACATGAAAAGACTGCAGCGACAGCGACTTGTTGGTGGTGGGAGAAACTGTGGATGAGGAGTGGCCAGATAAAGACGGAGATGTTGCTTGCCGGATTGAAGTGGTGGAGTGGCTTGAGTAGTGGACCTGTAGGTTTTCGAACCCGGCAAAGGTGTCCCCACAATTGCCACAGATGTAAGGACGTTCCTGAAAAAGGAAGAAAGGAAAGATTAAAAAATATGTAACATTACTATTATAATTTTAAAAACTCGTGCCAGTGTTGTATATTTGTATGTGGAGTTTTTACCTTGGTTAGGCATGTATCTTTGACTATGTAACTAGCGTGTGTAGTAGGATGTCAGAAATTAGATTCGCGTCTAGGTCTGTGTGTGTGTGTGTGTGTTGATTATGTAAAGCGCCCCTGAGCACGTCTACTGGATTTCCGGCGCTAAATTAAATGAATTATTATTAAATGAATTATTATTATTATTATTATTATTATTATTATTATTATATAATTTTAATCAGGCCTGACAGGTTTATTTAGTATCGTATATATTTCTGAAATTTTGAACAAATATGAATAACAATTTGGACGTATTTCTGGTGCCGTCAATCAAAAAGTGTTCGCTTTTTTCTTTTTTGAAAACTTAAATTGTTGACTTTTTCGATCATCTTTCTTTATCATTTACCTTTTTAGTACCTTTCGGTGTAAGGTTCACTTTTTCACTCATAATCAACTGTGCTGAATATTCAGAAACAAAGATGGGATAGGTGTCATTTTTCTTACATGAGAAATCCTGAATGGGATAAGAAAGAAAGAAAGAAAGGAAGAAAGGAAGAAAGAAAGGAAGAAAGAAAGGAAGGAAGGAAGGACTAAAAATACCAAAAGGGGATGGTGGATTAGTTTGCTTGGAAAAGCGACAGGCTCTGTCTCTGTGGTGTTGCCGTTCGCCGGTGTGGGTTCGATCCCCACGGTCAACATACCACTTTATTTCTTATCTGGCCGTTTTTCAGGCACTTTCACATTTTCCATTTTTCCTCGATACCACTTGTCCAGTGCCTGCTCCCCTTTAAATCCAATTAACAATGCCATTGAGCAATTCAAACGCTGTTATAAAAGATGAAAGGGAACTAACCTGTTCATGAGTGAGTAAATGAGTACGGAGTGACCTTTCCTTGGTGAAGCCAGCATCGCAGTATTCACACACAAAGGGACGTAACTCAGCGTGAGAGATCAGGTGACTCTGGAGGCAAAAAAAAAACATTCACAATATAAATACAAACAAACTTGAAGTGAAAATGTTTATATACAAAAGGACATTTTAATATTAAATAAAGGCAGTGCAGAAACATTTCCAATGTTTGTTTTTATCTATTTTCTTATCGTGAAAATTTAAACAGCAAGCCATCGTGGCTAAAGCAAGTCTATAAAATAACAAAAATTATATAATAAAAATAAAGAGAGAAAAAAAAAAGAAGAGGATTTCACAACCAGAACTAGAAGCAGCTTTAGTAGATGTGTGCCCTTTCCAACATTAGGAAGTTAAAATCGTTCAACATAACTTGAGAAGATTTCACATTAATGTTCAGGGCAGAGCCATAAAATCTCTGAAAAGTCCACAGAATTTTTAATTTTTTTTTTCTAAATCCGGTACCTACACTTCATCAAAGTGATTTTAAGCATTGCGCTACAGTGGGTTGATCATCTGCTTGGCTTAATATCTTGATCCAAAGAAATCCAGCCTCATAGTGCTGGCCCTACACACTAATGGTAAAATGGAACTGGATAAGCTACGGAACCAGTCATTAAAAAATTGAAGGATTGCATTACAGATTATCTAGGGACTTATCCAGAGTGGCAAACCCTGGCAAAGTACAAACAGGACAAAACTACAGAAAAAACAGGATATAAATAGAGAGAAAGAGAGAAAATATATTGTAAAAAAACAAACAAGATTATTCAATGAAACAGGCCATTTGAGATTTAAAATCTAAAAAAAAAACAGATTTTGCACTTATCCTCTCACCTTGAGGAGTTCCTTTGATCCAAAATGCTTGTCACACAATCCACAGGGGTGATTCTCCGCCATATCCCTGTTGGGTTCATCCTTCACCTCCACAGCCTGGCTTGTCTCTGGGAGATGCAATGACGGTGATGATGACGATGAAGATGATGATGATGATGATGATGATGAAGACGATGAGGAATTTGTTGCCATAACAGATTGAACTTGTGATGATGACGACGGAGAAGGAGGAATATATTTTTGAGGCTGTTGTACTATCGTTGCCGTGGAGAAAGGCGAGCTTGAAGGTTTTGTTACGATGGAAACAGTCTCAGAGTGTGTGGGCATTGACTCCTGTCCAAACTGCGTCATATGTTCGGATTGTTTCACAACCTGGGATGATGCGATCGAAGAACCGGATTGTTCATGTTCCGTCCGCGGCTTGTCCTCCTCATCGATGACCAGATGGCTCTCCGGCTCCATCTCTGCGTCGAGAGACGACTGCAGGGTCAAGGACGTATTGGCCTGGGCCAGACGGGCCTTTTTGAAGAGGGAGTTCCGAAGCCCCTCCAGGATGTGGGGTGATGAGAGACAGCTGGATTTCTCCTTGCTGGGCTGAAAGGAGTGTTTGCGTTTGTACGGAGGTCGTCCGAGTCGAGGGCCAGAGGGGTCTTGTAAGCCTGGGTAAAAAAAAAAAAAAAAAAAAAGTCGTTGAGAATATTATAATGAAAAATAAGACACAGGGAAAACAAAGCACAAAAAAAAATAAAAAAATTCTTATTGAGAATCACATCATCATTAGCATTTGACGATTGTTCACAGAAAATGTAACTGGACACCATTTATTGATCTATATAACAACATTAATCATAAATAAGGGAGCGTCCCTAGCTCAGTGGTCAAGCCATTAGACTTTAGACGCGGAGGACCAGGGTTCAAGTCCCGCTGGTGAGGAATTTATTTCTCAGAGTTTTCAAGGCTCTGCCCTGGAGATTCAAGTGAAATCTTCTCAAGTTCTGTTGAACAGCCTTTGATATGACCTTTATGTGTTACAAAGGGTGTTAAACTTCAAACTTTAGAACTTTTAAATATAAATAAATATTATGACTATGTCTTTGTCAATGTTATATTGTTACGTCACTGGACTCGAACCGAGGACCTCTCTGGAAAGCATTCACCAACGGATCAGGATGTCCAGGGTTCAAATCTTGACCAGGCCAAATAGTTTAAAGGACTTTTTTCTGCCTCTTTCCTATTCCTATCCTTTCTTTCTTTCTTTATCAATAACCTTTTTGGTACCTTTCGGTGTAAGGTTTATGCAGGATACACAAACTTTCGCCATTGATCCATATTCAGTGACATCCTCTTTGCCTCTACAACAAGCCTAAATCCTTTCTTTTTTATTCCTATCCAAGACGGATAATAAACAGAACGCCCCGCCTCTGAAATGATCTTCAATTGGTGAAAAGGGAGTAAAATTGATGACTTAATGTTCAAACTGGATACTCCGATACTGTGGCGGGTTAATACCCAAACCCCACCACGAAATATACAACCATTTCAAGAAGAGACAATCATAAACTCACCCCTAGTGGACGCATCTTGAAAGCTGAGAGATCTCAGCAAGACCTGCGAGCCCGTTGGGTCTGATAGCTCTGTCTTCAAAGACAAGACCTTATGGGAAGACAACTTCTCATCTGTTGGAACAACTGTTTTCTCTTTTTCCTGCTGACTGCTCTCCCCTTCCTGTCTACACAAGTTCTCTTGCTCTGCCTCCTTCTCTCTATCCAACCTCTTCACGTCTTCTTTTCCCTCTCGGTCCACTTTACCCTGTTGTAATTTTTCAAACGTTCCCGACGGCAACATGCCCAGCGATTCCAATAAACTGATATGTTCTCTTGACTGAACGTGCGTGCTGTATTCCATTTCTGTGTAAAAATTTTGGGAGCACAGCAGACAAGAACTTATTTTCTGCCTGAGCTGAACTATCGTGTTGTTTGTGGGTGTTGATGATGACATTGAAGATGAGAGGCTCGTATGTAAAGGCAGACTGTGAGCATCCGATTTCGGCATCATCATCATCGTCGAAGGAGGAATGGAAGATATTGGTGTTGATGATGACATTGAAGATGAGAGGCTCATATGTAAAGGCAGACTGTGAGCATCCGATTTCGTCAGCATCATCGTCGAAGGAGGAATGGAAGATATTGGTGTTGATGATTCTTGCGATGTTGCTCCTTTTCCTTCATGAATTCTTATCACCCCTTCCTTTGCCTTGACCAAACCTCTGTCACTGCTTTCCATTGCTTTCAGCACCGTTCCCTCGTCTCCTTGGGAGGCAGATTTCTGAAGGCCTGGGTGGGCGGAGTGCAGGACAGAACCTCGGTTGATTCCCGGATCCGATTCCAGACTCGACGATGGGAAAATACTATCGTCCTCCATTGATTGCTGTCGTCGTAAATATCTCGACTTGCCTGAACTCATCCGACGTGACCTCTTAGCCGGAATAGTTTCAAGGTCGTCGGTCTTCTCTACCGACCTTTTCTTTGAATGTTCCGGGTCACTCTGCACTGCAAACGTTACAAACGGCAAGGCACTCTCCCTGACCAGAGACTCCACAGCTCTGTTGGTGCTGATGTTTTGAGTTGGTGTACTGGTGCCGTCTGAACGCGTTTGAATGTTCGAATCCCCAAAAGATGGAGAGTTGGAGGGAGAATGTGGAGTTGAAGATTCACAGCTTTTGTAAGAATTGGAGAAGGATCTTGTCACTGAAAACGATTTGACAGTAACAGGAGACCTGGGACAAGTTGATGACGAAGTCTGTTCCGTTCTGGCGTAGGACTTATTCACAGACGACGAGATGGTAGTCACACTTTGTGACGCCGTTTCTGTCGCACTCGGTTCAAGGATGTCAGTGTCGTCAGTGAAACTGGCAAAAGGTGAGTCGGTGATGGGACTGGGGGTTCCACTGGAAGCATCCGTGATTGTGATATGGGGAATGATAGGGAAAGAACCCGGACGGAGAAGTGAAGGTCTGGGTTCTGGGCTGGATGTCAGGGCTCTGGTGATCTGGGCTGTGGGTATTTGTCTCTGATTGGAAGGTGCGAGGTGGGATAGGTCTGTCGTGTTACCAATGGATCTGTTGACTGTCGTAACCGACGGCAAAGGACTGGACGACATGACGGTGTTTGTGACAATTGTTGGGGAAACTCTCGGGGACGAGGAAAGAAAACCGCTGTTGCTGAAATTGGTAGCGATGGTGGTTGCTGTGGTGTAGATGGACGGGGTGGAGCAGGGGGTGGTGGTGTTTATGGACGTGTTTGTATTTGTGTAGCCGTCCAGGAAGGGAATGTTAAATTGGAAAGGTTGTGATTGCCCTGCCATGACGATGCTGGGGGTGAGAGCTATGCTGCTGGGTGCAGTGTGGCTCGGGTTGTCCTTGCGGACAAACTGACCAATGATTGGGCCCTGGCTGGATGTTTTGACAGAGTTCATTCCTTTCTTCTGACCCCACGAGGCGTACGCCGGCAGGAAGGCGAGAAGGGACGGGCTAGGGAGGTTGCTGGTTTGGTCCACGTACTCAGTGTTCGAGATTATCGATTGCTGCGGTTGTTCGGATAAAAATGACGATGAGGAAGCTGACGAGGTTAAAGGAGATGACATTGGTAGAGACGGGGAAGATGAAGGAGACGGCTGAAGCAAGGACAATTGACTTGGTCTGGCTGGCAAAGAGTTTGGATTCATGTTTGTGACTGAGACCGATGACGGCACAGATATTGACAGATTAGGAGGCTTCCCAGATTTCTTTCCACGCGTTCCTTGGTGTCCTGTCGTCTGTAGGTCATCGGTGACCTCCCTTCCTTCGAGAAGATTTCCTGACCCCTCTGTGACCTCCGAGCTTTTCGGAGACACTTCTCTGACAGATCTTTTGTAATTCAATTTCTCCGTCAAGCTCACGACCTCGTGTACAGCAGGTCCTCTCGGACCAACCGTTTTCCAACTGGGACTTCTGGGAACTGGTGACCTTCTCATCTCTTGGTTCGGGCCGACTTTATCGTTCATTTGCTCTGAAGAAGGTGACGATTCTCTTAATAAAAGGGTCGTCTCTGCCTTAGGCTACAACGAGAAAAAGATTGAAAAAAATGTTTACTTTATTATTTGACATTTCAAGAACTTCCAATCATGCATGGCAGAAATGTTCCCAGTGCTTTTCAATTTCAAGTACAACATTATTCAATTTTAGGGCTAAAAATTCGCTATTGAAATACCCAGAGAATGTCAGATACATTGTAAGGTATACATTTTGCTTAAGCGATCATTTGTTACTACGCTAGATGCTCACAACTTCTTTTAACTACAGGGAGTTTCAAGGGATTCTTTGTATTTGATCTAATTTCAAGGCTTTCAACAGATCCCTGGTATTTATGTATATACAGTAAAAACCATTTATAACAGGCCATGATATAACAGGGATCCCGTTATAACAGAACTTTTTTCAAATCCCCCTTATTCTTCCCCATAATCTTTAATAAAAAATATATTGGTTATAACTGGAACCTATGAGTATGAGTACTGAACCTGTTATGACAGGGCCCTATGAGTACTGAACCTGTTATGACAGGGCCCTATGAGTACTGAACCTGTTATGACAGGGCCATATGAGTACTGAACCTGTTATGACAGGGCCCTATGAGTACTGAACCTGTTATGACAGGGCCCTATGAGTACTGAACC
>JARBEQ010246992.1:7348-20650 GCA_030265355.1 Tritonia tetraquetra | reverse complement strand
TCTCCGTGTGTACATTGTGCATCATATTCAAGGTTAAATATCTAAATCTATAATCAATATTCAAGTACTTTAAGTTATTAAAATCACAAAAATCCAGGTGTTGCCTACTGTCATAGTTTAAAATAAATCTAACCATCTTATTTTGGCATTTCACCAAACAGTATTAATCATTAAAAAGCTAAAAATAAAGGTAGTACTGTTATTGCCCAGAGTGGTAGAACCTCCCAGTTTTTATCAATAGCTGAGGGCTACAGTAACTCGTTTATGGGCCTGTCTTCGATTAATACCGCTCATGGTGCCAGAAAAGGATGATGGGCACATTGGGTTGATCACCTGCTTGTCTGAAATCCTTGGATCCAAAGCGCTTCCGCCTCTGTGTTTGGTGGTCGGGGTGCCTGCTTTTATGGCAGGTATCTCTGTGCCTTTCATGCCTGAAAATAGGGCTGGCCCCTGAAAATAGGACTGGCCCCAACACTGCTCGGCGGTACTAATGGGGTTCGATCAAACAAACAAACTGTTGTCATGAGTGGCAAACCCTCCCATAGCCGAGGCGGTGCACAGTACACACAATAAGGGCCACTGTGATTTATGTTTTGGCTTATCTTTGATTAATACTGCTCAATTTATTGACCATGGTGCCAGTAAAGAGTTATGATCACCTGCTTGTCGGAAATTCTGTGATCCATAGAATTTCCGGTCCGTGTTCATCCATTCTTGTTGGTCGGGAATATCTGCATTCATAATGGATATCTTGTGTGCCTTTCACGACTGAACATAGGTTTGGCCCAACATTGCTTTGCGGTATTAAATGGGGTTTGATCAAACAATCTGTTGCCCTTGTGCTAACCCCCAATTATAAAACAGTGAGGATATTTGCATTTGAGCTATAAAATAGATGTCTTTGAATTCAAAGCAACGCTGATAAACAGAGTCCCAATAGCAGAGTGTATAGACAGATAAGATTTGGCCTGGTGTCGTCCTCATCAGTCCTCATTGACAAAACGATCTTTTTCTTTACTCATAGCTGGAAGAAATGGTTCAGGAGATGAGGCAAGGCCTCCAAGCTGCCGTAGAAGAGCTCGCCAAACTACAGGACAGGGGGGATGAGGAAAGAGGCAGAAAGTTTCAAGAGCAGCAACAGCGGCAGTTGGATAACCTGACAGAGAATGTTCATGAAATGAAGGTTAGACTGGACTTAATCCAAAAGTGTAGAGTTGCAGATGAGAGATAGAATTGGTGTTTGAAGAACCTGGGCCTGAACCTTAGACAAATAGATAAAGTTCTGTGCAAATTATGTTTTCCATATTTATAAGAAGATACCTTGTCAAACTCACAGCTTTATTTTCTCAGTTTAAGAACACATATTGAATAAGTGCCATGGAATTGTTTTGTAATATAACAAAACTTAGGAAGCTTAGTTGAAAATGTGCTCCAGTAGCACATCTTTTATACTTATCCACATCATTTAAATGTACTGAAGCAATAAGGTATTACCAAGGAGCTTTTATAGTAGTATTAACAAAGGTCATCTACAATTGTAGGTGATCTTTGGTATCAATAGTTAAGCTCCTTGGGTATTACTAGTAATGGTGCCCTTAGCGCCCAGCACTTTTGTGCGTCCATTATCTGTTTCTTGGTGTGAAAATGGGTGTGAAAGATGGTGGCATACATTCAAATGTGGACGCGTAAGGGCTCCTTGACTATATTATGTGTATACACGGATTTTTAAAAGAATTTCAATACATCTTCCCAATGATATCATCTATTCATATACAGAGCCAATTGAACTCTATGATGAAATGTATGGAAGTTATCCAGAAAGAAAACAGCAAGTTGAAAGAAGATTATATAGCCTTGCAAAGCAATATGAAGGAATTCAAGGGGTAAGTAAAACTATTGAGAAATGCTAAGATTTTATATGTTGGTTTGTGGAATCTGCGTAATGTCATACATGAAATATTTTATCTTCCATGTTCTGAGTGTTTCAAGATTACTTTCGTCATGTTCTTGATCTACGTAAGGAAATGTGTATGTTGAACAGAGAGACATGGAATACAATGATAAGATGATCACTTAGAGCGAAAAATGTTCAAAATAGATTGATGTAAAAGTGAGATAAAGCACATTCTCACATGCTTTTAATTGATGGAATATGTAAACTGTTAGACTAACAAGATGATAAACCTGTCACTTGTTTATAGTCTTCTGATAAATACGAAAGGTATTTAGGGTTTTAAAGATAAAATGTTGATAACCATGTCTGGAACATGTAGACCCCATACACAAATGTGGCATGACTTTAAAAGTTTCAAAATTATCAGTTCAACATACAAGGTCAGCTCAAATCCTGACACTGAAAGGTAAACCAGGAAATGACAAGAAAGAAAGAAAGACAGATCAGCTGAAAGGCGGGTGATGTCCTAAGTGAGAATGGATCTTCAACGAAATAATCTGTTACTTTTTTAGATTTCAATGGTTATCAATTAATTTGATGAAAAGTATCTTTAGAATACTCCAGTCATTATCAAACAATTTTTTTTCATTCAAACACTCTCCCCCCCCCCCCCCCCACCCTTCCTTTTATCCTCTTTAGAATAGGTCTTCCTTTAGATCCATGTAAAGAAAAACTGACTTGGATTAGCTCTTTTGTTTTAAGATTTATTTCTCACCATTGTCATATATCAGTTTTTCTGTCAATGATTTTTATTTTTCATTTTTGTCCTTTTATACTTATTTCTGTTAAAACATTACAATAATTTACATTCCTCGTTTGTCATTCCTGGTGAATTGTTTTCTTTTCTGTAGACATGGAGAATTTCATCAACCTGACCATTCGTTGGAGTGGAATGAGGACAAGTTTATTGAAAATCCGTTTGAAAGGGAAAATGAAGAAGAAGAATCTACATACAGAAGTTCAGGAACTAAAGGTAAACACCCTAGAAGACCATTGAAGTGTATCATTACATTGTTTTATGGGGAATTTATTTAGTTTTTAATTTATTAACTTTGAAAAGAAGCATCGAATTAATGACTTCATGTTGAGCTTATTTGAGAGAATTAAAAAAAAACAACATTTCTTATCCTCATGGTATAAATAACATTTTATTCATCATGAAGAGAAACAGGTGATATGTTTGTTAACTACACTATTTTTATCCTTTTAAAAAATGTTTTGTATGTACAAAATCTGTATTTGACTATTTTCATCTTTTATGTTTGCAGCCAATGATGAAGTCACTGCTGTTGCATGTAAAAGCCTCAGCCTTACTCAAGCCCTTGGAGAGAATTGTCTACACCTCAACCTGTCCATTTCCAGTGAGGATGGTGATGAGCCAGAGACGAGGAGAGTCTCCCATATCACTCCCAGCACAGCTAACCAAAAAGAGGAAAGTAACAGGAGACATAGTTTACCTGCATCCACAACTCCGCGTGGAAGTCGAGGTGATCACATTGCAAAGGCTGGTAAGTTTTGACATTTATTGCACAATACACTTTTTATAAAGCATAGACTAAAAGTATGGTTATAATTATCACTATCCATTTTATTTTATGATGATATATTACAGATAGAAAGGTATAGAAAAATGTGGCTATTTGAAATGTAATGAATTAGTAATCAATGCGTATGCTGCTTATATTGAGTACTTTCTAAGTTCCAAGAGTAATACCCCAACTGATTTTTGATGTATTTCAGCACAACGTCGCAAGGCTGTAAAAGAACTGATAGATTCAGAGTGTGACTACTGTTCCCAACTGTGGACACTCATAGAGACTTATTTCACATCTCTGCAAACAGCTGCTTTTCTCACACCTGGACAGTTGGATATTTTGTTTCCATCCTATTTGGAAAAACTGTATGAGCAACATTGTGCGATATGCAGCAGTTTACAGGACAAACTGGTTCACTGGTCCTATCTCACAGTTGTTTCTGACTTGCTCTCCTGCATTACAGACTCGCATAATCCTGTAAGAAGATTTTTAATACAATTTCCTTTCAACCATATTGAAACTAAAGTAAAAGGATTATGTTTTAGATCAATTATTTTCTATTTTTAATCTTACTTTTACTTTTTTCCAATTCATTAAGATTATGTCCTTAAGAGCCTTTAAGGCTCATAGGGCCAGAGCTTAACCTGGTTTTGATAGCGTGAAATGGACAAGTGACAATTTGTCACTTTCTGGATAGGACGCTGGTCTATCGCAAAATACTTTCCTAAGACTCAATTGAGAATTGGTACCCATTTCTACACCTGGGTTTGAGTGAGGAAAACAGAGTAAAATTTCTTGCCCAAGGAAAAAACGAAGTGCCTGAAACCAGACTCGAACCCACAACCTTCACCATGGAAGTCCGTAGTCTAGACCACTCGGCCACCTCGCCTCCATTGAATTGTAAAAGGAACCTGTAAAAAAAAAAGGTATAATGATAATTATAAAGTTTCTTACCCAAGCAAGATAGTCATATAACTCTTTTTTTTCTGAATGCATGTTATCACTACTTGTCATTAAAAGCATGATGAATTATTAGTCTTGTCTGCCTTTTTAGAAATCTTATTACATGGAGATGTTTTCTGTTTTACAGTTTTCGTTGTTGTCGCTGTACCGTGAGTACTCTGAGAACCTACCTGATGCTGTGTCTTGTCTTAGAAATGCACTGACTCATTCCACAGAGTTGAAAGCATTTCTCAAGGTAATATATATATATTGAGACAGTTCAGTTGTCCTAAAGTTGATCTTTGTAACTGACTTCTCACATGTTATCAAGTCATGGAGAGAAAAATACTTTGTAGAATGACATTTTAGAAAGAGATATACTTTGGTATTATGAATAAAAGTAATGTTAATATAAAGATGTAGCAATGAGGTTGGAAGTATAGAAATGAGAAACAATATATAAGGGATCAACTTCAGATTTTTAAATTCCGGTGTAGAGAAAAATGAAAGAATTTGATTAATGACATGGTTTCCTATGAAAATTGCTATAAGCTAAAGTAATGGATGCTCAGAAGCTTATGGATAAACAGGCAAGTAGGAAAACAGTATGGTTTAATTCAAGTTATTAACTGGCATATATCTGGGATAATTGAGATAAGCCTCATAAGAATGATTTTAATTGGGGGATATTTCAAATAATCTATTAAAATATGCAATAATTTTTCCTTTTAATTGTTAGATAAAAAGAATTTTAAAAGACAACAGATATTTGGCTGGGATGTATTTTACTCTATGATTTTATCACAACAGACCATAGAACAAAGCAGCTGTCAAAGTGATGATCTGATGACATTGATCAAAGCCCCTGCACAACATCTTCCTAAATATCTTCTTCAGCTTCAAGTGAGTTAAACCATCTTTTACCTTGAAAAATAGTTCTGTTACTTAGTATGAAGTACCACTATTCTTTCAAATATGTGCATTTTACAAATAAGTTTCAGCACATATGTGTATGAAGTGAAATGTGAAGTCTATATTTTGCTTAAGTTCAAGAATTTGACATTTTCTCTGAGTATGTAGTACGTTCGTAAGCATTTTAGGCTCATAGCTTAATCCGGTTTCAGTAGCGTAACAATTTGTCACTTTCTGGATAGGACACTGATCTATCACAGAATATTTTTCCAAATCTCATTTAAGGATTGATACCCATTTCTACACCTGGGTCGAGTGAGGCAAACAGAGTAAAGTTTCTTGCCCAAGGAAAAAACGAAGTGCCTGAAGCCAGACTCAAACCCATGACCCTCACCTCCTTTTTTCTCCCTGAATAGCCCATTCCCATCTTTGGAACTTAACATGAGAATTATTTTAGTTTTGAAAGCTAGGGAGAGTCAAATAAACGTTCCAACATTTATTTGAAAAGTCAAATGTAAAGAAATGTAGCTCTTATTACCCTGCATTTGTAGTTGTTTGTTTCAATCTTATAAAGATCAAGTGTTTTTCTCCTTTTGTCTATGCCAGCAAATTTGTAAATATACACCCTCAACACACCCTGATTACTTACTTCTAAGAACTTCATTGAGTCGTTTGAGGTTGTTTGTGGAGCAGATGAATGTAGGAATGAACAACGCTATGCAGACCACAACCCAAGATCAACAAGTGTAGGTTTTGTTACATGGATCTGTGTAATTGAGTGGTTAGATTGGGAAAAAAGTAATAAAATTAGACTTTTTATTCACAGCCTATCACTCATGTCTATTGTATGATTATTTTTTGGGGGGGAATTATATGATCCACTCTGAAATATATCGATTTAAGTTTCTGTGGATTGGATATAATAAAGGGATGCAGAAATGTTGAGAAAAAAGACAAAAACATTTCTCATTTCCCTATGAGATCCATGCTCAGAAAAGACCTGTTATGAAAGGAATGGATTATTTGCAGATAATGAAAAGTAGTGAACTATTTTAAATTCATGCTCATTTCATCATTACAATTTGAAACATAAGTGAAAATATACCCTTACTATGTGTTTGAAATTTTATTTTTGAATTTAGATCAAGCAATGGCAGCAGTCAGGTTTTAAGTGCAAGAGACAGTGGAAATCAATCCAATGAAGATGATTTGGTGTCGGCGAGAACGCTTTTCAAATCTGAGCAATGGTACAAATATACTGTAATTAGTATGCAATACACACTAATATTTAAGATGATCAAAAATACATTCACGCCTTTTGACTTTCAAGTGAAACCTATCTCATCTTTATATCTTGATATTTGCTTGAGTTAAAATCAAATAAAACTTAATAATTTTACATTCAACAGTTTTCAAAATTCATCATTCCTTACTTTTTGGACAGATTTGTGGATGTTAAAAAAAGATTTTCCCTTTTCACATGACATCTATCTCATCTTTATCTTAATATTTAGCAATTCATCTATTCCCACCAAACATTACTAATGCCTAGTATTTTAAATCTTATAGATTGGCAGTCTCTCATAAACTGTCTTAGAAGCTTATATTTCTCACTAGTGCAAATTTTCACATACATATATGTACAATCCATATTAAACATAACATGAGCAAAATGTGCAATAGTCAATGTTTGATTGGTTTACTTTATGCAAGAGAGGAAATTACATATTCGTGCTTTATATTCTTTTTCCTCTTGAAAACTTTGCTTCTAAAAGAAAGAAATTGAAGCTCATGTTCTTTTTCCTCCCATCTCCAGTCTAGTGTCTGATGAATGGCATGAAGATCCCTACCACAACACACATCACCACCTGGTGGCTCCAGCATCCTACTATGGCAGGCGTTCACAAGGGGGTTTGCCACGACCCCTTGGTGCTAATTTCAGTACACTTAGTCATCCAGATCTAACTGTTATTAACAGCTCACCTATGCCCAATTCTGCCACATTTTCCCTTCCTCCATCAGGACTTGGCCACAGCTGGAGAAATGGAATGGATGCAAGTGCAATGAGACATCATACAAATAGAACTAAAGTAACAAGTGGATCTTTTATTTCTCTCTATTTTCTTCTACAGCACCTATTGAAGCAACAAAAATCATAAAAGAACTTTGATAAAAACTGCATCTATACTAATTTGAATAATTCCCAATGACGTCATGAATAAAGGTCCTTTAAAAATTTTTTAGATTGAAGTTCTCAAAAATTCTTTAGGGAAAGATAATATGGAATGATTTGTACAAGTTTTTCAATGACACTTAAGATTCCAAACCGATGATGTTAGACATAATATTATATGAGTGTGACAAGGTTCTGTACAGAAAAAGAAACATTATGTGTTTTCACCAAAGAACTCAATGACAAACAAAAATATAAGGTATAGATGTTTATGTGGCATGAAATCCATTGTAAATATTTTTAATAAAAGACATACCTGAACAAAAAAAAAAGAACTTCATTGCTCAGGAGCAGGATTTACTTGCTTGATTATAAATTATTTATGTAAAAGATATGTTGCGTAATTAATGTCCTAACAGCATGAGTAAATTTTAATTTTTTTTTTCAGTTGTTAATATATATATATATATATACTAACTAAAGGTCTTGTTCTTCGAACGGTAATGATACTTATTCAGTTGTGAAGGAGTGGGGTTGGGTGGGGTGGAAGTTCATTTCAGCTTTGTCAGCTTGAAAACAAATTGTTTTTATTGCTCCCCAAACCCTCTATTGTATTGCAATTTGTGAACATTATTCACCACGCCACATGAACTAATAGTTTGTCTATCAGAAGCACAAAAAAATAAAATATATAAAGTAAAAACTATGAATGTCGACAAAATTAGAAGAAGCAAAACATTTTCTCTAAAATTAACGACACTATGGATCCAATATTCAATATGCCAAGAACCACCTCAAGCTAAATTGTAAACCACATGCAAAATTTGGTAGCAATCGGTGCCGTTGGAACTAAGAAAATGCGTGACAAAAATGGGGCTTACTCGTTTATAGATACAGATATATATGGTTGTTAATTTCGAATAATACATGAAACAAACACTGAGTTACCAAGTTTTTTTGGCTTCACATTATTATTAAGTATATAAAGTTATTATAAATTTATCATAGAATCTGATTTTAGAATCTTGTTTTAAGCTCTTGACTATATTTTTTCAGCAACAAATGAAGAGAATGCATATTCAGCCAGAACCGTTTTCAGTTCATGATCCAAACCACCATCTCTCTGTACCACGCCCATCATCTGCCATAGATTTTACCAGTCATTACAATTCTTATCCATCTCATCAATACCCTGGTACCAACTACCATCGACCTCGTTCTGCCATGGGACCAGTAGACATTCATCACAGACCTAACATCATCAGTAGGAAGCACATGAGAAGATCTCAACCACCTTTGTAAGTTAACCTAGTATTGATATTGTTATTTTTATGATTTTCACCAAAAAGGCCTAGCAACCTATTTCCATACCATTGCTTGGACTTGGATCGATTACAGCAGGTTCAAATTTCTAAACGTGCATGAAGGGAAGCAATCAAAAGGATTCCTACAAATTATGAAGCTAAAGAAGGGAAAGTCGACCCTCACTGTTATCATGACAATGTCATAATCATTTGGCCACCAAATTAATCAGCAGTGTCTGTCAGAGATCATTTAAAGATGAGTTAATACATGCTACTGAATATATCCGCTTCGCCTTTCGAAAAATCTTTACTTATCTCTGTGATAATTTGAGAACCAACTACACAATAGTTAAAACATTTATCTTTGAAAAGTTATGAATGTAATCATCAATTTGTACTTGTGAGGGGACAATTTAAGAATAACATTTTTAATTAATAGATATTATTTGTAAATTTTTTATTTTATATGTAGTCGTACCAACTTCAAGAGTTTCAATGTATTGATGAAATCACTTGAATTTAGACATTTAGATGCATAACCTTTTTCTTTGTTCTGTTCGACAGGTCCAGCAGTGGCTACTGGGCAGACTTAGACTTACATCATTCAAAACATACTCATCAAAAAATGCCATTTTCTGCCCATGAACTTCTTCCATCAAGACCATCTCCTCTGCTTCAACACAATTCCCAAGAGAATGATGAAGAAGATGACACAAGAGCAAGTGATTCTTTTTCTTTCCTGACCAACAGTTCACATAGGCACAGTAGTGGGCATAGTTCAAATAATGGTCATGACCTTGACCTTGATTTTCATCCGCTGGCATCTGATTCCAACTCTTATCATCACAGCAGGAGTAAACAGTTTTCAGAGGATGATGTGGCTGCAAGGCTAGCACAGGAGTTGTTGTCTGATGACAATGATGGTAAAGAGTTGAATACTGCTGATATTCATGACAGACTCAATGATGATGGATTGCTTCAAACAGATTATGGACACCAAATTAATTCTAACCCAAAGATTGATGATACTGAGAGAAAAATTCTAGGGTCAAATAAGTCGTCTCCAAATGGATTCCAAAGCAAAAGAGATGAAACAATGAATGAACTTCCAACGAGATTAACGAGAGAGGAGAACAATATGGTAACGCACAGACATAACTTAAATTCTCCTCTACAGCAGGGGGTAAAGACGAGAGACAAAGAACAGGATGCAAGAGTTATGAATCAAAATGGAGATGGTAGACAGAGAATACAAAAAGTTAGTCCACCAAAACCCAGTGACAGCAGTTTGCAGCAGGAGAACCGTCATTTTCTTCTTTCTCTTACACACAGCCCTAGAAGTAAAAAAGGCTTGTTAGATTCACCTTCAAGTAACAGAGACCCTGGTCAAGAGGCTATACAAATATCTCAATCCTCAACACCACTTTCACAGCACAAGTCAGAAGAAACTGATAAAAAAGCCAATGAGCTGCATTCTCAAAATTCTCGACCAAAGGTTGTTAGAAGAAGTGCTCCTGCATTAGTTTCTTACATACAGAATGGATCTCATCTCTCTCCAGATCATGTTCGAACAAAAGTGTCTACGTCAAATGGTGCTAAAGATTCACTTAAAACTGGCCATGATACCTCAGTAACTTCAGCTACCCCCAGAAGTAGTATGAACATAACTCATACAACTGCAACACCATTTGAAATGTCATCGGAGAGGAAAGAGCTTTGTGTTGATGTAGAGGACAAGGCTGATGCAAAGAATCTAATGACTCGTTCTTTCGATTTGTCTGAAGTGTTATCAGAGGACAGCAAAGACAGGATACAAGATAGAAGAAAGAAGATGAAAAATGGAAGTGCTGATTGTCTTCCTAAAGCCAGTGATGATCCTGTTAACGCAAGAAAGAAAATGCATTTGAAGTCTTCATTAAAGAATTTATTTTCTAAAAAAAGGTGGGTTCTTTTTGAAGTATGAAAATATATTACAACATCTAGATTAAACACTCTTTAAAGGTACTTGATTAATCAATCCATTATTGCTGTTTACATCTATTTGTTATTTTAATCTTATATAGAGTGTTAGTTGAATGAAATAAGAGGAAAGACTAGATATGAAATAGGACAGCTGAAGATTTACTTTTATGTTTTAATTCAATAATTGACTTTGCCAAAGAGTTTCAGTTTAATAAAACCAGATCAAATTGAAATGATTTTGATTTTGAGATCTGGTGTAATATCAAAATTTTGCATCATGAGCATTTTGAGGTGTTTTCATCTATCTCGCATGTGATTCTATTAACTGAATGAGTTTCATTTGAAATGCAGAATCCTAGAATCCACGCAGTAAGATTTTTCCAACATTTTTATAAAGACATCAGCCAGTCTCTTTGGTTCCTAGTCCATGCTTTTTTTTGTGAAGACAATATATTTTATTTCAGATGAAGGAAGAACATTAAAAAAAAAAATAAAAGCTTCTCCCCAATGATTTTGTTATTTTCTTTCATGATTCTCAATATTTATATTCTTTTATCCCAAAGAGTAAGCATGAGTAAGTAAATTAAAAAAGTATGACACCTAATATTCATTATTAACTGTATAACTGCTGCCAAAAAGATTTTGTGTGATTCTTATTTAGATCACACCAATGCATGAATTTGTATCATTCACAATATCGTTTTGTCGGTAGATATGAATATGATATTGCTAGGTTGTTTCCAACATTTTAACATTGTTTTTGCAACTTTGGACTGTTGATCTAATTGAAATCTTGTTTCAAACTCTTAACTTTTTGATTTTGGTCAATGACATTATAAAAGTGACAAATAGTTTTTTACATGTTACAAAATTGAACCACATGGTGAGGTGTTAAGATATCAAGAAAATGTACTTAGTATGATTATTTTTGTAAAATGTGCATACGCATCCAACTATAGTCATGCTTTGAGCACATTTTCGAATCAGGATTCCTAACATATCATCTAACACACTTTTATCCTTATAATTTGAATTTTCGTTTGAATCTATTTACTTTTCCCTGTTGGTCTCCTTATTTCATCATATATTATATTCTTTACCCCTGTTCCAAGTGCGCTTTTTTGCTTACTTTACAATTTGATAGACATGTCTTTGCATTGACTTATTGCTTAAACAAATGATTTAGATGTCCTCACATAACAATGATTTAAAGGAATTAAGTGGGATCAAGCAATATCTAAAACAAATTAGTTGTCATTTGTTTAGCTATTTGCTTATTATAAATCTAAAACAGGAAAAAAAGATGTCACAATTGGTTTGAGGAAAGGGCTATTTTTATTTTGAAAAACATATTTATCAACCAATTGATTTGTTACTAAAATTGTGTTGGTTTTTAAATATTCTTCTCTCAGTGTATTGGTGTTTTGTGATAAAAAGGAACACATGATCATAACTAATAACGATAGTATGTTTAAAAAGTTATGAAGTGCCAGGCTCTTTGTATCCAACAAAAATAAGTTAAAGGAAACTATTTACCAAGTCGAAACATATATTAATGTTTTCGACGCATTGGTTATGGCTATGCATTGTAGGAAAAAAGAGTATTTAACCAGAGCGATAAACCAGGAAATGATAAAGGAAGAAAGGAGGACAGAGTAGTGTCCTTATTGTCTAAAGGGAATTGTGATACCTCTCTGCCTACAAATGATATTTCATAAGTCTACAATGATAGTTATTGGATCTACAACAGTATTATTTGTGGATGGTCATTGTTGTTTATCACCATTTTAATAAATAATGCTTATATATAACTATATGAACCATCTAATCAGCAGCCATAGCTTATAGAATTATTCTGCTTAGCTGTAATCGCTTTTTGTATATTTGATTTGCATTTGCAGAGGGATACATTCATAGGTGAATCATTTTGTTCAATATATCAATCTTCTACTAGTCTTTTCTCAAAATTGCAGCATTAGTGATTGTGTAAAATTACATATAAAGAGTAAATACGACTGAACATCATAATTGAAGTTAAGTGAATCTGTGCCATAATTGAAAGAATAGGAAAATTGTGATTAGTTCCTTTGTTTTAATTCCAAAGCATAAAATTATTCGAGATAAATTGGACTGAATGAATTACGATTCTTTCTTCAGAATTGAATATGGAAGTTGAGTGCCAAAATACTTTTCCACCAACCCAAAATTCATAGAAAAGAAACAATTGATACCCTGCCATGGCATTTCTTGCATAATTATGATAATTTAGATAATTAGTTCTAATCTTTATATTTGAGTTGCTCAAAGATTTTGACACAAGGAAGGTATTCAGCTGAAAATTGAAAGTTTCTGTTCAGACATTCACTGTTCTTATAAACCTAAATATAAGCTTTTTTAAAGACTATGAAATAAATTTTGTTTGTTTGATCGAACCCTATTAATACCACAGAGCAGTGCTGGGGCCAGTCCTATGTTCAGTCATGAAAGGCACAAAGATACTTGCCCCACATGCGGGGGGGG